>JASZXT010000331.1:0-28518 GCA_035521555.1 Lecanoromycetidae sp. Uapishka_2
GTTGGTACGGGTGACTGTTGGAGTTCGTCGGTGAGACCACCTCAAGCGAGTGAGGCTCTGCTGCTTAGGTTGGTCATCATCATTGCTTTCTGAATCTACACGCATAGGGATCTGAGCAGCTGATACCCCTACGTCGGACACTATCTATGTTCTCTTCACCCAATGTTATAGAAGGCTTTTTCAACGTCTTTCAATATAGATGATTCTACACGTTCGAGAATGCCGCATTCAAACCCCGGACAGCAAGTTTCTCTTTTCGACACGAGTCATCAAGTTCCTGATATTTTTCTGCTACTAATCTGGGCATGTATCAATCCCATTTTCCATAAGAGTAGCTTCTGGTGGACCTCAGTCGGTAATTCTATGCCTTTTCTCCCAATCAAAACGCCATGATAATCACTCCATGATCACGCGCATCTGAAGCCATCCTGATTGTTCCTCCTGGACTGTTTTGCGGTTCCAAGAAAACAAATTGGAGGCGTCTCTACGACCTTGCAGAAGTGGGAAAGATGCTACGTCAGCTCAGGGTAGGCAACACTCTGGCAGAAATTGCTTGAGAAGAATAAGGTTGTCCTGTAGACTGTACTGCCCCGATAGTAATACCACCCACCTTCGGGGACCCCACCGTCTCACCCACTCTGTGCCATTAGATAGAGACGAAGAGCTTCATTGGGGATTGGATTAAGCTATGACAGGCTATCGAGAAACTTTGCAAAGACATCATGATCGCTCCTGTAGCAAATTTTGATATCCTCGTGAATATATGGAGCTTTCTCGGCTCGGTTGAATGGTATCGTTCGATTTGATAAGAACATTGGTGGCAGACTCGCTGCGTGCGATGACAAGCATCATAGAATTGATCATGGATTCACCGTAAGTCATGTGGAGATGCGAGAATGTCTCATTAGTAGCGAGAGCATTAGGGGTCATAGATTTAAGGAGCCTTTTTGATGGTGTCTTATTTCTTCCTCATTGAAAGTGCCTGCGGCCAGTGATCACAATGGGTTGTCAACATATCTCGTCCTCTGGATATCTTGGCGCGGAGATCTTCTAAGAATGAGCATAGTCTGATTCATCAGGCAAATATAGATTTCAGCATTTTAACCTAGTAGTTTGTCTTGATGTTTGCTACATCTGACGACGTTTTGCTGATAAGACTCCGACCGAGCAGCCAATATAATTGGTCGAGCAAGGCTCGACACGGGCAAGAGACGCGCTAATTATGCAGTACCTCGACCAGAAAAGGCAAAGCACTGGCAAAATTTGCGTTGATGATTGGAAATTGAGGCTGTGCTTAGCGGTTCTCGAGAGTCACTTGTCACGTGAGCAGGTGCCGGCTTGGCATTTGAAATTGGACTTCGAGACTCTTGCGGCGAGAGACGGAGAGAGCATCAAGTTGAGAATATACACTTTAAGGATCAGTCACTGCTATAACACTATACTTGCTTTATATTACAGGACCAAAAAATTCGTCAATATGACCGCATTGCCGCTCTACATTTACTCGCCTCTCGACGAGGAGGCCTCGGAGATCAGGTTGATGACCTTACATCCTAGTGAACGGGCCTGGTCCAAGATTTGTGTTACATTGGAAAACCATGTGCTAAGAGAGGGTGAAACACCACCATATGAGGCACTGTCTTACACATGGGGGACTCCGAAATGGCCTTTGAAGATTTTTGTCCAGGGAGATCAAAATGCCAGTCTCAATGTCACTCAGAATCTTGAATCAGCCTTGAGACATCTTCGATATGCAGACAGACCTCGGGTCATGTGGATCGACGCAACTTGCGTCGACCAACAGAATTTAGAAGAGCGTAGCCAACAAGTCAAGCGAATGGCTGATGTTTTCAGGCTTGCAGGGCGGGTTTTGATTTGGTTAGGACCTGAGGCTGACGATAGCACCCTGGCTCTGCGGACACTCGCTGATGTGGGCTCCAAGGTAACGGCTGACTGGACTGCTCAGATGATGGCTCCTAAAGGTGACGCTGATGATGAGTGGATTGATCCTAAATTCGATTTCCCATTCGACAACAACACTTGGACTGCCATAAATGCCCTTTTGTATAGACCTTGGTTCGAGCGCCTTTGGATTTGGCAGGAAGTACGCTTTGCAAGTAAAGATACCATCATGGTTTGTGGGCAGCAGTGTATAGAATGGAACAAGTTCCGGAATGCCATGATGTGTCTTGACAAGAAAAGTATCCCAGCATGGGTGGGCGTCGCCCATCTAGTGTATAAAGCCTTTACGATCTGTAATTATCGCCAGTACCAAGATTCTCTATCCTACGTCTTGGGTCAAACGGCGCATTGCAAGTGTTCCGATGAAAGGGACAGAGTTTTCGCAGTCCTCAATATGACCGATTCTTCGGAGATTGTAGGACTGGACTCAGATTATTCGAAAACTTGCGAAGAAGTGTATCAAAATTTGGTCACCATGACTCTTAAACACCGACAAAACCTGTGGCCGTTGACTTACTGCGAGCTGGAAAACAAAGCCCTGGCATTACCATCTTGGGTACCAGATTTGTCTGTAACGCCCCGGCGTGTTAGGGATCGAACCCAAAACTCATGTATTAATTCTGCGGCATACGCGTGTTATGATAGTGATGGTGGGCTAGAAGCGACAGGTGTCTATGTAGCAAGAATCCTGAAACTTGAGCCAATGCCCTCTTTTTCAGAGATGGGGCTTACTGAGAGTGATACGGCTATGGCGGAAATGCTACGAACGATCTTAGGCTCCGTGTTGAATACCACCAATTACGTAGGCGGTGGTTCCATGTTAGAAGCTATGTGCTACACTTTCTGCAAAGGCATTTTCTCCGAATATTACATTCCTCTCGACCCCAATTGCCTTGTTTTCCAGGACCTGAAGAAGCTCATGAAATCCCTGGCACGGGTCCAGGGTGACATACCACAAGAGACGATTTCTGCAAATGAAAGGACTCTAGAATACGTCTCTAAAGAATGCCAGGGAGCTTCATTTGCCGTCACGAGGGAAGGCTACATCGGACTAGTCCCCAGCAACAGCATAATAGGCGATCAGATATGCGTACTTCTGGGTTGTCAATCGCCCCTGGTCTTGCGAAAAAGTGGCGTAAAGGACTATCTCTTGGTAGGCGAGTGTTATGTTTATGGTGTCTCGCAAGGTGCAGCGCTGTTGGGACCGCTTTCGGGAGGTTGGCAGGCGGTATTGCGATATGACCAGGAAGCCGAAGGGTACTATCGTGCATTCATCAATGATGATACTGGAGCGGTCCAAATGGAGGATCCTAGAATTGGTCCTCTGCCTGATGGCTGGCGTGTTGCAAGTCATACATACCAAGATGCCTACGATCTATATGCGACCGACTCCACTGGAGAAGAGCCTACACGTTTCGATCCGCGAATGAGTCCAGAAGCCTTGAGAGAACGAGGAGTCAAGCTAGAGGAATTCCGACTTGTGTGAGACTTGAGCTCCAGGCAACTGAGTCATACCATTAGCTCTGTTCAAGATTTTCAAGACAAGGGAGGCGAGATCTGAGAAGCGAGAAAATTGTTATGCTACCAAGTAGATTCGAATGGGATGCACGCTTCTAGCGGCGTTCCACTACTTCAGACCTCTACAGGGGATAAAGAAACAGCACCGTGTTCATGCCTACCGTCACCTCAGTCCCACAGGATCTTCATAAACATGAGACAGGTACTGTGGTACTTATAGCAGGAGGCATTACCGGCTAGGGGGGGAGACTGGGGGAAAATGATAAGAAGAGGTGCCAAAGGAGTTGTGGACCACTAGAGGAATGTTATATACACCGTTTCTGTTAGAGTACTCTGATATGGCTAGGAGTTTTGCGAACTCATCTACGTCAATTGAAGCTACGAGTATAGTAGTCGGCTTGAACATTGTTAGATCCTCCTCGTAGCTGATCCCATGCGCAATCGCTTCGTCTCGTGATTCCATGTACCAGACGTTTGGCTACTGCTTACGAATTTGCCCTGGTGTGTCCACGAATGTCCCAATTTCTTGACGCTCCATGTCAAATACCTTCGCTGCGGCCTCAAGGCTGACCACAATTGGTAGATTACAGTCCTCCCATCGGCCCCCAAAGGTTTGCTGTCTATGTTGATGTAAAATCCCACGCCTAACCGAATAATCTTCCAAATCAAGCAGCGACTGTTCATACCATTGTAGCCAGAAAAAAAGATGCCAAAACACGCACTTTTTAGAATCCTAGTCTCCGAAATGTTCCCGTTAAGTCCTACTGAACACTGATTAGCAAGATCATACAATGGGGTCAATGCACGAGTAAAGAAGCAAGATAAGATAGATTCTGACACGTCAAAGCTACGAATTCAATCAAGATGACTCACATCAATGACCTCACTTAAGTTGTGCATCTGACGTATGTATTGACATGTAGTCTACCAAAAGGTTGAAGCTAAACGAAAAGCCTGTTATTAGGTTGGATTAATTCTAGCCTGTATTCAAAAGGCACCAAACAAAGACGTGGCTTGTATTTGAGATCTAAACATCAGGAAAACCACAGTAATAGTTACGTGTGCGTATTTGTTGAACACTGACGCCTTTCAATCTTCTTGCAATTTCCCTTTCTCGGCGTCTATTGGATCATGATCTTACATGATGACTTCATCTATTCCAAGGTTGCTAATCAGAGACAGATATTGCATCGCGATGAAGTCAACGGTTCCAGACCACCAAGGGTAATGCGAAAATCCCTATATCGAAAGCTAGTGGCTCCTGGTGGAAGTGACATTCGCATCGACCAGCAGCAGCCAGTCCACAGCCCACCTTTTGAACTTTTCGAAGGGCAGCAGCCGCTGATAGAACATTTGTTCAACCTAGTAGCGTCCCGCATTCGATGATTTGCTTTGGCTTATTTGCTCGCAACATGCGCAGGGGTCTAGACTGATTTCGTTCACGGCTGATCTCCGGCCTTGGCGTCTCTTGGCAACAAGTCTTTCAATGCCACCCCCAACATATCTCAACTTGATCTCGATCTGCAGGATTGGCACTCTCCTCCTGGACAGGTTGGATATTCCTGCGGGTTCTGCTGTTTTTGCTTCACCAACTGTTGTTGCCATTGATGTCTGAATACTCCACGGGGACAGCCACTCCATTGGTACGTCACTGTGCAGCTCTCCAGCTAATGCGGGGAAGTTCAGTCACATGCATCATCTCTCCACTTTTGGATGTAAACAGATACGCCATTTTGTTTACTTGTGTTTTGCTGATCTTTAGTGTCGATGATAGAAGTGTTGTAGGCTGCACCAGAAGCAATCATAAGATCCTTCTTCAGTCGCGGTACGAAGCAAGGGCATCACGACCATGTCTACCCTCACGCCCCAGACGAACGGGTCTGTTGAAGAGCGAATCATGGAAAGCGCAGAGTCGACGGGTCGAGACATCCGGGATCATATGCTGTTTGAAATCTCTACAGAAGCTGCCAATCGAGGTACGGGAAGTTGCATCCACCACCGCCCTGCGTACGATTAACGTTTCCAAAGTTGGTGGTATCTACTCGGTGATCAAGTCGAAGGCTCCAGTCACCACTGCTGAGTATGGAGACCGATACACCCTCATTGGCCCTCTCAACCGTGCTTCAGTGGGTATGACAGCTCCCATCAATCCAGCTGAGCTAACTATGTTGTAGGCAGCTGTTGAGGTGGAGCCCCTCGTCCCTACAAACCCCGAACTCGCAGAAACCATTGCCTCTATGCAAGCCAGAGGTATCACACTGGTGTACGGTAGATGGCTGATTGAGGGAGCACCACGGATACTCCTTATTGACACAAAGACTGGCTACCAATGGTTGGATGAATGGAAGCAAGATCTGTGGAACACTGCCGGTATCCCTTCACCTCCCGGTGACGACGAGACAAATGAGGCAGTGGTATTCGGTTACCTATTGGCTTGGTTCCTTGGGGAGGTAATAATCTGAAACTGGGTTGAGTACTCTGAAATAGGCTGACGGTGTCATAGTTTGTCTCCCATGAGAGGAAGCGAGCCATCATTGCTCACTTCCATGAATGGCTAGCAGGAGTCGCACTACCGTTGTGTAAGAAGAGAAGGATAGACGTGACTACGATTTTCACCACACACGCAACGCTCCTGGGGAGGTATCTTTGTGCTGGCTCTGTGGACTTTTACAATAACCTTCAATACTTCGATGTTGATGCGGAAGCGGGAAAGCGCGGCATCTACCATAGATACTGTATTGAAAGGGCGGCAGCGCATGCGACTGATGTGTTCACGACGGTCTCACACATTACGGCCTACGAAAGCGAGCATTTACTGAAGCGAAAACCGGACGGTGTGCTACCTAACGGTCTCAACGTTAAGAAGTTCTCCGCCATGCACGAATTCCAAAACCTGCACCAGCAGTCGAAAGAAAAGATTCATGACTTCGTCCGAGGTCACTTTTACGGGCACAACGACTTTGAACCAGAGAACACTCTATACTTCTTCACAGCGGGTCGTTATGAGTATCGAAACAAGGGTGTGGACATGTTCATAGAATCGCTTGCTCGGCTAAATCACCAATTGAAGAGTGCGGGATCCAAAACGACAATTGTTGCTTTTATTATCTTACCAGCACAGACTACGTCATTAACAGTAGAAGCGTTGAAGGGGCAGGCGGTAATAAAGTCGCTTCATGACACGGTGCAAGCTATAACAAAAGAAGTTGGGAAGCGACTCTTCGACCGGTCTCTACAGTGGCATGAGGGAGACGATCTGCCAGAGCAGAAGGATCTACTAAGCAGTTCTGACCGAGTGATGCTTCGAAGGCGGTTGTTTGCAATGAAACGTGACGTGCTTCCTCCAGTGGTCACACACAACATGGCCAATGATGCAGAAGACCCAGTGCTGAACCAGATCCGCCGAGTTCAGCTGTTCAACCACCCCTCCGATCGCGTCAAGATTATCTTCCATCCGGAATTCTTAAACTCTGCAAACCCTGTCCTACCTCTCGACTACGACGACTTCGTCCGTGGCACACATATGGGTGTCTTCCCATCTTACTACGAACCTTGGGGCTACACACCTGCAGAATGTACAGTAATGGGCGTTCCGAGCATCACCACTAACCTCTCTGGCTTCGGTTGCTACATGGAGGAGCTGATCGAGAACGCCTCTGATTACGGCATCTATATTGTGGACCGTCGAATGAAGGGCGTGGATGACTCGGTCAACCAGCTCACGAACTTCATGTTTGACTTTGCGTCAAAGAGCAAGCGGCAACGTATCAACCAGCGAAATAGAACTGAACGTTTGAGTGATCTACTGGATTGGAAAAGGATGGGTATGGAGTACGTAAAAGCACGGCAGTTGGCTCTAAGGAGAGGTAGGTCGTTTAGAAGCCCGACAAACATCAGAGCGAGACTGATAGCAGCCACAGCATATCCAGCCTCTTTTGACGACGACTACGATGAAGCCGGCATCTTCGATGCCATGGAGCCCAAGCTCACACGGCCACTCTCGGTTCCCGGGTCGCCTCGCAACCGGTCGGGCATGATGACACCTGGTGATTTCGCATCCCTGCAAGAAGGCCGTGAAGGTCTGAGCACGGAAGACTACATAGCTTGGAAGCTGCCGTACGTAATAGTTACTTTTTTGTAGGACAACGATTGCTGACTGATGGAATAGTGAGGAGGAAGACCCGGAAGACTACGCTTTCCCACTGACCTTGAAATCGCAAAAGAAGCCTACACCTATGGGCTCGCCGCTGCCTGGGACAAACGGCACAAATGGCATCTCTTGAAGCACTCTCAGAGTGCTTTGCATTTCTGCAATATTCTCGTCATCAAGCATCACTACCATTATTGTACAGCATTCATACTCGCCTTTGGATTTTTTCTCAAAATTTCTCTTCTCTGTCCGCCAAGTTTGGCTGTCCTTCTGTACGATAAGATTTCTTGTAACCCAAGCCGCATGCAATTTGGCGCTGTCTTGCTCAAAGAGTTACGATTCATAGACATCGCTCTTGCCTGAATCGTTTCAAAGGTGCAATCCACTATAATTCTCTGCCACAAGTGCTTTGCCTTTGTGCTCAATCCAAACAACTCCAATATGCCTGAAGCCATTGTCCGTTGTTTCCTTTGTCCTAATACAACACATATTCAGTCCTCTGTATATAGTATCATTGCATACAAAGGGCTTACTCAACGTTTCAGACCCGGAGGACAATTTCTTTGTCAAGCTCATTGTGCGCTGTATGTGTCCAAATGTTGCGAGGTTTGCGCACTTACCCTAGCACGTCTTCAATGTCCTCTCAAATCTTGCTGTTTGGCCGACGTGCCTACTCGAGCCTCAAACACTCAAGACACAGTCCGAAAGATCAAGAGACCACTCGGAACATCCATTAAGTATGTGTATCTCTGTTGGTCAAGGTTCACAGAATCAAAAGCTAACCCATATCCCCAAGTCACTTTCCGGTGATCTGGAAGTACCCGTATCGAAGTCATGCCTCAGCCAAACACTTCAGCTCACAACCTCATGTCATGTCGCGGGAGTGACGGCCATTTCGTTTTGCACGAAGTGGACAGTGTTACCAACCCGAGCGCAGCGTTTGCTGAAGACAGTATCCACTTGTACTGCCACCAGAATGAGATCGCACGTCATGTTTCCGAAGCAGAATTTACAGGGCAGAAACACGATGAGCGGTTTCATCCCTCCAATGGTGTGCACCCAAACCCGCACAATTCATACAACAGAAGCTTGGTGGCTCCAGCTTCACGTTCAGCAGCCCCAATCGGACTAGCTAGAGCTGATGGAACTTCTGCTCGTGGTTTCCTGACAGACCAAGAAGTCCCCCAGAATCTTACAAGTGGTGCAAGCTACACAAATCGCCAGTATGAAATCGCTCGTGAAGCTAGAATCGAAGGCGTTAACATGCAAGAGTTTAAGATACCGTACCAACCTCAACAAAATCTCTCTGAGGACTCTGTAGCGAGTGAAGACGACGAGAAGACACTGATGCTAAACAACACAGAATACCAATGGGCTGACTACATCCATTTCATGGGCGATCTCATCTATGGTGATGCCATGGAAAGCGGAAACCTAGTAATGTCCCTCGAAAATGCTTATACTGCTCAATTCAGACGTAAGTATAGCCCCGTGCTTGCATGTGCGGGTAGTGAGAGTGAGACGAGTGGGGAAAGCTTGGAGTGGTTTGAGAAAGGGGTCCAAGAATCAAAGAGCGTGGATCTCGCACCTGTTCATCAAGGGCAAAATGGTGCTAGGGATGGTGCGCGTAGTTCCCGGCCTCTCAAGTCGATCCTCAAAACCAGTGCTAGGTATTGCGCAGAGCATGATCGGGCGGCTCCATCAGAGGAGAGTGGACCAAAGTTGGATAGAAAGTCATCCATGAGTACCTTACCATTTTCACTTCGAGTCGGTATCGACATGCCCGACTCAAGCAGCCGCGAAGTCGACATTCACGAGATACTGAAATTCGATACAGGGACTCCTTTCTCCTTCGAAGAGTTTCCACTACATTTTCAAGATGAGAGTCTTGTTGCTCGCGAGTCTTCTGTTGTTGGCGCTGCTGAAGATTGGGGGGGTTGGAGCACTCATCCAGCCTCTGCGCCTGTTAGGGAGGCTAGAGAGGAGATGAGGCGGCGGCGAGAATCAGATCTGTTGGGTGGGGGCTTGGATGAGGTGGCGCGGGATGAGATGGTGCAGGCCAGGTTCTTGGAGGAGACAAAGGAGGTAGAATTGAATGGGCAGAGCGAAGAGGAGAAGCTGATGGAAGAATTGATGTGGTGGCGTAATAGTAGGGGAAGGATCTGAGAACTGTTTTGGTGTAACCTCAAGTATAAAGTATGGGATGTTGTAATTTGTGATCTTACTTTATTTTGTAGTATATGATTCAAGACTTTCCAAGGATAATACGATGTATAGCAATGTATCATCGAGGGGGTATCATTATGACTGTTCTTCACAAGGTCACGTTCATTGGACTCAGCCACTCATATGGGTGGCATCCATCGTCTCAGACACGGAGCAAGGCGAGCAAGGCTACAGATATCTGCCAAGCCGCTACTGCGCTAAAAGTCTTGGCGCCAATCTCCTTTGTTCTGACGTCCTCCGACGCAATGAAGACTACCTCAGGCAGCCTTCATTGAAGCCCACCAGTACGCTTAAGAAATCTTACGCTGCTAATAGATGCGTGATGAACTCATCTCGACGCGTGAACTCTCACGGAAGTACTGAGGTATTGCGGCCGTCAGCGTCGAGGACCTTTCACTCAGTACGTGTGCTTCATGGCACGATCCTGTGGTGAAGCGCAGCAACGCGTAAGTTCCTCATACATCTACTCCAGTCAATGTGTGTGCCTATCTCGACTGGATAGAGCCAGGGGCAGAAAGAGAAGGTCTGCATGATTCTGTGCAAATTGTAACATTGGCAAGCTCGAAATCACTTTTCTATTTACAGGGAATAATGATGTAATATTCAGCCGAGTCTCCGCACATGGCCATTCCTGCTCTTGTCTGTCGCTCACTGGCAGCAAAGATCATGAAGAAATGTATCTTCTTGATGAAGTATAGCTCTCCCAGCAACCCATAGGTGGTTTCGACAGTGATACAAGGCAGGTGTAATGCCACCTTGGGATCATTTGTATTCTGTTGCAGTGTTGGTATTCTTTCTTAATGGTGCTGCGGATGAAATCATGCTCTAGCTGGAGTATCGATGATGTCGGTGATAATGACAGGATACGGACGGTTCCACGTGTGGCCATGAGCTGGTTGTCGTTTTTCAGCTGGTGAATCTTGGCGAGGTAGATGAGCAAGCATTTGCGAGTGTTTTGCTGAAGAGACAATTTTGCACGGGAAGCATTATGCAAGCTTGAACTATGTCGGTGGGTCGGCGAATTGCATGATCGATGAAATGATTTGTCGAGAATCTCAATAGCATTTCTTGCTCTTGGGCAAGGAAGTGGGTATGCTAGACATTTTCGCGCGGATCAGTGAGTACTCCAAAGTACATCTCTGGAACTTGTCTACTGACCTTAGCGAAGGCTGTTCTAGCTTTTTCCATTGAACTTGGCCTTGGATGCCTTGGAAGCCTTTCCTAGTTGATCACTCGCAGGCTTGATGACTCCCGTGTTGGTTTGCAAAGGCTTCGAACTATTCTCCATGGCTTTGGCTTTCGCCCAGGTAACGCCCTTGCCATTGGACTTGGTGGCCTTGGTGAGTTTGCCGACATCCATTCCATCGGAGACAGCGTCAGTGTGCTTGCCCATGGCGTTACGGTTAGAACGTGAAGCACTACCGTTGTCGTTTTCTATGTTCTCTCGCAACTTCCTCGCATTGGCTTCTTCTCTGACACGCTTGTGTATGCATTTAATGCAATTCTCACTACTTGGTCCTCTAATGTGCCACAAGTTGTGTATGCTGCAACGATCTGCATGTCTATCCTTGCCCGTTATGCACCTAGCACTGAAGGCGTGGTCCGGTTTGACTGGGCTTTTCAAAGGTAGTACTCATTAGGAACCCTCTACACCTCTTCCCAAGGGAGCAAACATTACATACCAATGGTGTTGTTTGCCTCCACACACCATTTTCGACGTTGTCAATGCTCGACGAAGAGACTGAGACGCGATTAAAGCAGTGGTTTTCAGCAACGCTAGAAGAGGCAATGGGTATTCAATTCTGTTTGCAATGTTACTAGAAGAAGCGTATGAAGAACGTTGAATACGTCGGGCTCGTGGGGTTTTATGGCCAAGCAGAACCGTCGTGAGGGGGCAACCATGCCTCGCGGGAGGTACAACAATGCTTCATTAACCTAATGCCCCAGTTGCGTTTAGCGTTGTTTATGTCTGTATGTGTCATTGCTGAGGGCTGTGAAGCAGGTAACACACAACCAACATGGCTTCAGGTTCGGCCCTAGTCCCAGCCAAAAACCAGCACCCACTCCTGGCTAAGATTGCGAGGCCTGTCTATGCGAAGGTGCCAAGCTGTCTCGCGATCGAGGTAATAAGTGGCGTCCCGACAGCTAATCGCTCACAATACACGCAACATATTACAATGAGACCGAGAAGGACATCTCTATAGGAATCGGAAACCCTTCTTGGTACTTGTGTCCATGATACACGACATTGGAATAACGTCGAGACGTACATCTATTTGATACCCGCGCTACGGACTCTGATGAATGAGATATAGACTAAATCGTACTGTGCTGGATACAACGCATGGGGATAATTGCACCACTCGGCAGAGTGGATAAGATCGGTCATTGAAATTCTGGCTTGCTGGGGAATTCTATCGCCCAGCTGGAAGTTATAGTGAAAGATGAGAATGGTCCCATGCTCTGCACATCCGCCGCCCATCCACCAGCGTGCACAAAAAAGCGCTCCTCGCAGCGGATTTGTAGACAGTTTTTTCAGTCATGGAACATATGTAAGTGGCAAGGGAGAAATATGTTAGCCCTGACATGAAAGCTGTTGCGAATGGTGACCAGAACTAAACACTCACCAAAGCGCATCAGCCATTGGTCTTGTAGCTGCACCCGCTGGTTTCGGATTGGTGGCATCATGTAGTGGTTGGAAATGCTTGACCGCCGCAGCCAACTACGGTCTCGCTAGTAACGTGACATTGTTTGTGTGCAAGTGGCCATTGCGTTCGATGCCTACCTGTGAATGGCTTACGAATGTTATTGGAGTGAAGAGTTGTGTGAAAGACTAAGACGTAGTAACACTGCTGCACTGGTGGTGTAACACGGTAATGGTTGTTTAGAGATCTCAAAAAGGCTGCTCCCGACCCTAAGCCGCATTTCTTCAACAACAGAGTTCAAGTTCATCGTTTAAAATCAGAGTCCATAACTAGCTGAAGGTGTCCTAGAAGCTAAATTGGTACTTTACCTTGGTGGCCTCGAGAGCTGTAAAGCCGGGTTCATGCTTCATTGTTACCTTAACATCACATCATTACCTTATCAACACAGATTTGGCGAACCTTTAAGCCTATTTAATGCCAAGCTCTTAAGATTCTATACCACTCAGCATCCAGGCAGAGCAAGTCTTAAGGTGCTCCCACATTCGCCCAGCATGTCACAACTCGAGTCAAGCAAGCCCGTTGAAAACTCCGTGGGCCCCGACGAAGCCAACAAAATCGAGCCTTCAAAATTCAAGGGTGTCCTCAACCAGCTCAAGCTCGATCAAATTCCTCCGCTAGCCTCTTCCGTCCGTCAGCAAAACCAGCATACTGAGCATCTCTCAAACTCATCTTCTGTCCCCACTGATATACCCCTGATAGGTTGTTGTATAAGCAAGAACTATCTGAGTGGATCTTACAACCTTGTGATACCGATCGATTTCGATGATGGTATGAAGTGGATGCTCAAGATTCCTGCAAACGGGCACGATGGGCGTTTCAATTCCCTGGCAGCGGAGTCACTGACCTCCGAGGCCTTTACAATGCGTTTGATCAAACAAGAAACTTCCATTCCTGTCCCTGCCATACACAGCTTTGATGCGACAATGAATAATCCGATCTGTTGTCCCTACATCCTTATGGATTGTATGACGGGTCAACCCCTTTACGCTGGCTGGTTTGACCAGGAAGCCTCTCTTAATCGCCGTGAACAATTTCGAGCTAGAGCTCTTCAGACCATTGCAGCTGCTATGATCCAGCTACGTAAGTTTCAATTCGACAAGAGCGGTGGGCTGCGTTTCAACGTCAACGGCACGCCAGTCGATATTGGCGCTGCAAAGATTGCGGACTTCTTGCGGCCGTACAGTGATGATGTTGCTGAAGACGATGATTATTTTTGTGCAAAGGGTCCCTTCATTGACCCTCTCTCCGCCCTCACTTTCTCGCTGGACCGCCGATTGTCTAAGAAGAAAAAGATCTCACTCCCTGGAGAGCAAGGTACTCTTCAATCTCTCCACCAATTTATTCAATGGGCACATCAATTGACAAATTCAACGGGGCATCAATTCGTGCTTACTCACCCTGACTTCGACTCGCAAAATCTTCTCGTAGAGGAGGATGGCACTTTGAGCGGTATCATTGACTGGGATGGAGTAGCAGCTGTACCGCACTCAATCGGATGTCTCAGTTATCCTTTGTGGCTAACGAGAGAAGCTGGTCACGACTGGGCGCCGGACTACTCCGATACCCAATGTCACACCCTTGAAGAACTTCTTACTTACCGAGCTATGTACGCGCAATTTATCGAGACGGCGATCTCTCGCGAGACGCTCAATGAATTGGAGATCAAACAGGCTGGAAACACCACACGCTTGTCGATCCTCACTTCGGCACTGGAAGTAGCCGACAACGATCCGTTCTTTACGAGTCAAGTAACAAGCTACCTGTATACCGAGATTAAGCGGTTGCTCGGCGTGAAACCCACCCAGGCCTTATCAGATACACACTCCTCAAATTCAGAAGACTTGCATAGCGACAAGCAAAGCGATGAAACCGAAGCGACTGAGCTTGAAGACGAGGAAGTCCAGGATTTCCATTGCGAGCGCTGCATTGCGGAGAAAACTGGAGCAGCAGCGTTGCACCATCAATCTTCGCATCCTGGAACTGAGCTCAGCGAAGAGGCTGTCAAGTCCGAGCGTCCTTCAGCGGCCAGTCCTCATCAAGACTTAACTCATGTGTCGTCCGCAAAACCATCTCGAAAGGCAAAAGTGGGTAGCTTTGTCTGTCGATTGGGTGAGAGGGGTCTTAGAAGGGTAGCGAAGGCTCTCCACCGAAAGAAGCTAGCCGATCCAGAAGCAGCCCAGATGCCAGCATTCGACGATAATCGTCAGGATATCGAGCAAACTCAATACAGCGGGGAGCATATGAGCACCGATACCGAAGAAATCAAAGAAATTCCATTTAGACGCAATGCTACCCAGAACAAGCTACAGAAGCTGGCTGGAATGCTGCACCGCAAAGCAACAAAAACATCCCATGATTGCACAAAGCCTTGCAGTGCCTACGGCGTAGGTTATCGGATCGGATTACTCCTTGGCTGGATCATAGCGAAACTCCAGTCTATCGTGCACTATTGTCAAAAACCTGACCATCCTCGTGATACGGAGGTCGAAGCTCTAAAGGCAATCATCAACGCCCTCACTGCGGAGCATTCCGTAGACTGTCCAAAACATGCAAACAATTCATCGGGTACAGATGAAGATGATAGTGATCACGGCGACGATGAGTTGACTACGGAAACCGTTTGGGCTCCAATTGCTAAGATGATCGACGATGAGGGTATTTCCCTGTACCAGATCCAAGACCGAAGCAATCTCATTGCCCGTTCTATAATCAACTCCATGAATAAGGACACCAAATGGAACGTACAATTGAAGAAGGTACCTGTACCCGCCGAGAATGCTGGAACAAACGTGGCAAATTCTAGAAAGTTTGCCAATGACCCTGAATTCTTGGGATTGTCTAGAGAATGCCAGGACGCAACCAAGAATCAACAGGTACCTCCTACCTTAGCCACGGCTGATTTTTACACACGTAGAGAGGCCAATCAGTCAGGTGATGTCCAAGCTGATGTTACGGCTCGAAAAGAGGTTGACGGAGATGATCTTATGACACTCCTCGGTATACATCAGAAGATTGGCGAGCAGGAATGCGTAGGAAAACCTACCGACAACGACTCGAACGACAGTCTCCAGGAGAAAGCTACCAGCATATCCCAAGAAACGCTCAATACTTCAGGTACAAATTCTCGCGTAGCTCCTTACTCTGTGCAGGGTAGCCTTGATGTTACTGCTACGCCTTTGCAATCGTCCACAACAAAGCCGATTGCTAGAAACAAATCTTGTCCGTGCGGCTCAAAGCGGAAGTTCAAGAAGTGCTGCGGTAAGGACCTAAATAGAGCTGCATCCATCCCCCAAATCATCCAAAACGTTGACCTGTCTGAAGTCGTTGACGAGACTGCCTGCGGTGATGGTGTGGAAGCCGGGAAAGATGAAGTCGTGGAAATCGTCTTGTCAGATGATGGTAAAGATGACACCGGAGACAGCGAGCAACGCACTGGTAGCGAATTCGGAGTCGACGGGACCAAGCTTGACAAAGAAGAGAATAAGAGTGAAGGGCATGACAAAGGTCTAGAGTCTGAGCAAAACGAAGCCAATCCTAGGAACTCTCACGGGGCCAAGCGATGCCGGGATCACGAGATTGGAGAAGACGAAGGCGACGAAGACTCAATAGGCGAGGACGAAGACGACCTCGATCCAGAAGGCTACGGGAAATGGGAAGATGATGGTACATTTAGCATGCATGCCATATGCGTTGCTCTAGGAAACAAAAATCTTGATGAAGAGCGTTCTACTCAGCTGCACAAAGGCTTTTGTCTCCTGGTGGACGAGATCTTGGGAAAGAGGTGAAGATAAGAGTTGCACCGGATGAAGGACTAGATTTTGGAGGAAAAATTGACATAGGTCATGACGGCTTGGTATGGTATGGGGAGCTGCAACAAGCTTTGCAGCAGAAATTGGTAAGTGGCAACGCTTCACTCGGGCGAAGGGAACTTACCATCGAGGTGGTGTCTCTGGACGAGAGAGGCGAACGAGCGCTAATGAGTATGCACAGAATCATAGATGAGGAACGCGGATCCCAGAAATGGGGAGGGGAAGTCAAGATAGAAGTGAGCATGGCGAATACAGAGGCTTAGAGTCATTAACAGAGGCAGAACCGGAATGGGAAAAAAGAATAGTTGCAGATCATCGAGGCGTTCGGGGGCAAATGATTGCTTGCAGAATTACAGAGCGATGACTTTGGGTATTGGAAACAGGAATGATGCGGAAAGAAGTGCGTTGGGATTGAGGGCACTGAAGATGCTGTCTAAAATTTTGTGTCTTACAGTCGGCCTCTATAAACAATTAGTACTGTTTGAAGCTTGCGTTATTGATAAAGAATTGATACAATCGGGCTTTTCATGCACTACGTCTTCCATACATGTCTTTGTGAACAAAACTCTCGATCTAGAATATTCTTTGTCTTGCGTCGTACGAGATTCTTGTTCACAGTAGGTGCTTCCCGCCCAAGAAGGTCGCAGTGCGTCTTGGAGCCGCACAGCTTGATCACAATACATGCGGCAAGACCTACATTGAGGCGCGCGAATCTTCTGAAATACTGCTCCGTTCGTTTGCAGACTGTTAAGTATTCTTGCGCTTTTCCCGCAATTTCAGTCCGTGCGTTCCTGATCATTCGACAATATCCATCGGTTTGTCACCTGGCCTCAACGAGCAGCAAATCCTTTTTGCCCATTTCTTTGCACATAATCCTTAAATCTCGAAAATGCCTTTCATGGGAAACTCAATCAAGCATTGGGCTATACTGTTCTTTGCCATAATGAGGATTGTGGATGCGCTATCCACTACGACAATGGACGACCATGCGATTCCACAACCACCGAGTTCCGAGACGACAATTGTATCGTCAATTCTACCTGCTGAAGCATCTCTTAACACATCCGTTTCTTTTCTCAATATGACCTCGAATGCCATCCACTATCATGCTTCCGGCAACATGGATTTATATATCACTCATGCGGGTGCTGCGACTATTGAATGGTATGATTTTATCTCTCTTCTTCTAGACGCCGCAACAGCGATAGAAGGAAGTGTTTCGTCAAGTCCGTCTGCACCAATCACCAATGACTATTTCCGGTTCCGAATTCCAGGCCAGTTTGGAGAGATTCGCGTCTACCCTTACCCGAGTCAAAGCATATCCTGGGCAAACCTCAATGACCTAATCTGGGGATATTACCGGTATTTGGGAAATTCACAGTCTGGAAGATTCTTTCTTCCAGCTGAGATCGAAATTAAGATAGATGGAGTTCTTGTCGGACATTGCTCAATTTGGCGGACCCCTCCCAGTGGAGATGCTCTTGCCGGGTTCTCTTAGGCTTGTTCCCTCTCGCACAAGCCATACGCTTCATTTGGGAGTTGGAAGAGTTGTATAATTCCGGATGCATCCCTCTGAATACACTTTTTCTGTCAAACATCAGTCCTGGTTTACCGTTCTCTCAGAGCCCTGAATTTTCATGCTCGATACCCAGCCCAAGACGTTCAAGCCAGGCATTCACGTATACTGGATCTGCAGGCTCAATGCCCTCCATCGATTGCTTAAATCCCCTAGCCAGTTCTTCTAGCTCCTCGTCATCTTGGACCGAAGTTGGTAACTCAATATCTGTCGTGGTAACATTCCTCAGTGTTGCAAAGAGCTTCAGGCAATGCTTGATATCGAAATAATTGCTGAAATTCCCCATAGATAACGTCCCATCCTCACCAGAGTTGTCCCAGCTCATAAGCTCATTCTCAAGAAAGCGGACCGTAAGATGTTGTAGATGGTGTACGGCACGAAGCTTGCTGTAAAGTCTTAGGATGCGTCGAAAGAGTGCGATTACTTTTTCAACATCCACTAAAGGTGGTAGCGGAATGATTTCGATGATAAGATGCTTGAACGAGCTGTAATCCGCGTCCCGCGCGCCTTCCTTCAGGCTAGCTAATGATAAACCAAGGTATCCTTCACAATTCCATGCAATACGGTACACATATTCTCCACGCCTTTGAAAAACGACCTTGGCTTCTTCGGAGATCTGCTTGCTGACCCGCAGTATTGGTGGAGATAGGTCTGAGTCACACGCGGGGTGGGCTGTCAAGTATTCCACGTAGACGAGTTCACGTAGCTCTAGAGGTAAGTATAGCAAATCGATGGCCATTGTAGCAGAAGTAATTTGATATAATAGTGAGGAACGGTGGGAGAGTGGTACCTTAGTAGCGTAGATTTAGGCGGCGGTGATTACGTAATAGCCTCTGAAGAGATTTAGCGTGTGCCGAGGACTTTCCGTCTCTTGGCATTAAACTTAATCTTCGAGGTACTCCGTACACTCGGTTCAAGCCATTAAATCAGGCACATTGTTCAAGTAGCACACGGTCGAAGAACTGGCGTTGATTAACAAATTGTTGATCCGTTATTCAAAACCACCTCATTTGCTCTAAAAACTATTTCAGGTGGTATCACCCTCAATTCTCCAAAATTCTCTACTTGAGCAAGTGGCCACCCACTTCACCATGTATGGCACCAACTACGGAGATAGCCTCACTTGACGGGCTGGAAGCCTCTGTCTGTCAAACATAGATACCGACCTTTTTAGGTGGCACGTGGCAAATGGGGTTCTCCTGTTTGACAAATGCGTCCATATGGTCAGCTGGATGGCCACTTGACCAATAGAAAAACTTGATGTAGTGGGGGTAAACATTAAGTGTCCCGTTCTATAGCCCATAGCGTTTATCAGGTAGCTTCGAGCAGGTGTCGATAGCAATGACCTCAGCTCGGGAAGCAGGAGATTGCGGAACTAGAATCACAATGTGATCGTGGCCGATACCCAATGTTTACACAATCAACACGGTGACAAAGGGCATAACTTTGTATCTCTTGATTGGATTTGTTAACAAGCAAAGATTGTACCATTTACGGCATTATCGGATGAGTTGCGTCCTCTGGCAGGCCGGCTGAGTACATTGAATGAGACTGACACTTTCTAGGGTTCCTCATCCATACAAGTCTACTCGCCGTCAATCATCGGGATAGAAGCCAACCCATTTCGACTATGCGGGGCTTTCATAATCAAATTTCGCGTTGTGAAGTCGATGTAACGCACACCTCAGTTCGTGATACCGTCATCATTCCGATTTATGACACATTTGGTCTTCAAGTTGTTTGTTAACTGCATGGATTAATCCTCCATCCTTTCATCTTTGCAAGCTCGCTTCGAAAAATTGGATAATCTGTTGTACGCAGGAAAAGTCGTTGAGGTTTTTTTGCCGGCATTCAAAATTCAAGACAGAGTGAATTGTCAATGTCAAAGAACAGGAATAAGCTATCCATGCTATTGAGCAACGCCATTGACTGCCAACAGACTGAGAGCATCCCATAAGGATGCCTATCGTTGTGAGCAAAATTAACAGCCCAGATCACAAGAAAAGCTTACTAACATGCAGCATAGAGCTATCTCCTGGCCTTGTCTCTGTTTCTGCCCTTGTCATTGCCATTGTGCGCCACATGATTAGGGTTGGGTTTTAAAAGATCAAGCTTGGGTACTCTCGCCTTATGATCGTCTTCGTCGAGATCATGGTCATTGGGATTGCCTTTGGAGGCATCATATCCAACGTTGAGAGCCTTTGGGGCTGCCCAAGTCATACTGTCTTTGTGATTGTCGTCGAAAGGCTGAGCTTTCTCCACAAGGCCCTTGCCGTTGGCCCAAGTTACGCGACTTTTGCCAAAGTTGGGACTGGTCTTGCCCATCTGAGCCGTTTTGTTGTTGTTGCTGGTGGTAATACCCTCACAGTCGTTTTTCTTGCATTGTGTGCCCTTCACCCCATCGGTCTCTACTGGTGCGGCTGCAGCTTCCCGGGCATTTCGTCTTGCTCTACTTGCAGCATTCTCGGCTACCATACGGGCGCTTCGACATTGCGGGCATCTCATGTGGCTTGGCCCTTTTTTGTGATATACGTTGTGGACTGCACACAGATCCACGTGGTTGTTTTTAATGCAAAGCGGACTGGGCGCATGGTCTCCTTTCTTCGTGTAAGGACTGTGTTTCGATTAGATAGGTCTCCTGTCGATCCCTTGAAAAACATCATTGTTCATACCAATGATGATCTGTCCAACCTCCGATCGGCATAGTGGATGGTTGCAAATTCTTGCACAAACGAACACGGCTTAGAGAAACAATAATGACTGGATAGAATGATGCTGAGACCGTTGGCAGTATCGAAGCAATGGTTGATGGCTGTACATAGGATGCTGATCGAAGCAACTATGTCCAGATTCGCTGGTGATAGTATGGAAATTGAAAACGAGTCCGCTTCTCAATGGGTCCTGCATTTGTACGGCACAGAGCAGACGCGATGTGGCGATTCGGACTGGGTCTGACACATTCAGATCCCTAACTAGTAACACGATTGCTAGAGCGCAGGTCCTGGCATTATTTATATCTATACTCCTCGGAGCTCGAACTTGTACTAGTATGGCGTTTGACACAGCTCTTCCCCTTACACAGTAACACCGTTGGACTTCTCAGCATTGTTCAAGCCGGGCTTTATTCAGTTTCGAACTGAGGGGAATCAGTAACACTAATCCAACGGCCCGTCAAGTGCTCTTTTAGTCTTTTCTCAACCCAGAGACTCGCTCTCTCTCACCATATCAGTCATTGCTGATTCTTTCGTTCCAGCACCATCGAAACTAATGCGTCTACATTCTGGGAGTATCTCAATATTCTAGCCGCGCTAGGCCAACACTGCTGCTCTTCACCCCTTACTGATAATCTCCGGCATTGGAAGCCTCATATTTATTCAGTTCGTCCTCAATATCATGTCACAAGGAGAGGATTCACAGCAGGGTTCCTGCTTCAACAACAGCGACGATACTACTATGAAGAAGTTCAAATCAGTGCTTGAGCGCATTGACCTCGGTAACATCCCGGTTCTTGCGTTCAATGTTCGCCAGCGTACATATATCCAGCATCAAGTCTCAGAGCTCGGATCGTCAAATACTACCCAGACCGTGCCGACTGGTTGTAAGCTTCGCGAAGGTCCGATCACAGGCTGCTATCATATCAATTTCCGTCTAGGCTTTGACGACGGCGTGGAATGGATACTGAAGGTGCCAGCAAACGGCCACCCTCGGTGCTTTAATGCTCTGGCTGCTCAAGCGCTGAGGTCCGAAGCTCTTACGATGCGGATGCTCAAACGTGAAACGACTATCCCAATCCCTACTGTTCATGCATTTGATAATTCCACAGAAAACGAGATTGGCTGTCCTTACATCTTGATGGACTTCATAGAGGGCAGGTCACTCGATAGAGTATGGTTTGCTCAGGGGTTCTCGCCTGCCAAGGTTGAACGTATCCGGGCTCGGTCACTCCAGAGTATTGCAGAAACCATCACCCAACTGAACAAATACCGGTTCAACGAAGGAGGAGCTTTGCGTTTCGACGACTACGGCGAAAGAGTTGTTGGAATTGAAGGGGCCAAGGCCGCCGACAACTTGGCCGTGCAAAATTTTTGGGACAGCATTCACAGCGGTGTCATGGAGCCCAACGACGACGATATATTCTGCGAGAAGGGACCCTTCACAGACGCGTTTTCTGCTATGCTTTTTATGCAGAACCGTCGGAAGCCAGGAGCTAGGCATACACTACATAACAAGGGCATTGACCTGTCAACCCGACAATTCACCGAGTGGATAGCCGCTCAACTCCCAGATCAGGGCCAACAGTTTGTTCTCGCTCATCCAGACTTTGACTTCCAGAACATTCTTGTAGAAGATGACGGTACCGTGTGTGGGTTCATCGACTGGGATGGCGTGGCTACTGTACCAAATATGGTGGGCTGCCAGAGATATCCTCTGTGGTTAACAAGGGATTGGGATGCCCATTATGTCGATCCGTCTGATGAAGAAGACGAGGATTCCAAGTACCCTCAGAACAGTCCAGAGGAGCTTCGCTGCTACCGCGCGATGTACGCGCAATTCATAGATGCGGCATTAACAAAGCAGAACATGGACACTGAGACGAGGAGAATCCTGGTAGACACAACGCGCCTCTCGCTCATATCAGCAACTTTGGAAGCTGCGGACACACGTGTTATATATGGCTACGAATTTGTCGAGAAGGTCTATGCGGAGATTGGACACCTTGTTGGCGATCACTATGACGATGATTCTTCTGAGACCTCAGGAAACCAGAAAGGTGGTGATACGGACTCCGAGGGCACTGAAGCGACCGAGCTCGATAATGCTGATGATTTGGAAGGATCTGACCAAGTTGTTCATTGCGGGCGGTGCATCGCAGAAAAGATGCCGGCAGCTTTGCTCGTCAATGCTCTGCCAAAGGTCGAAGAATTGCATCAATACGAGCACGGAAAATCAGCCATCCTCGAAAAGCCACTTCCACCATTGCCAGACACGCATGATGAAAGCTTCACTATAGCCTCTAGGAAGGTGAAAGTCGGCAAATTCATCTGTCGCTTAGGTGAGACTAGTCTCAGAAAGGCAGCCAACGTCTTGCACTGCAAAAAAGCTCGTGGTGCGAAAGCTGGCCAGGTATCGGAGGCAGCGGATAGTTCACAAGTCTGCGGGACGGCACAGACTGAGCCAGAGCCTCCTGTTACTGCACAACAAAGAGTATGCCGAGGCACCCGTTTATGCAAGTCTGTGGAGAAGAAATTAAAACGAGCCGCAAAGATTCTACACGTCGATCGTACCAAGACTTTGGAGCTTGAAAACGACAAGGAAAAGAAAAACAAAGATAGTCGCGTGAAGGATTTCCTCAAGTGGCTCTTAGCCCAACTCGAACAACTACTCCGCGAATCCAAACTGACTCGCACTGATGGCATTAAGACCACGAAAGACCTCGAAACTCAACTGGATCAAGTAGTGGAGCTCAATATCGAGCACGATCTGAACTGTCCTAAGCATCGGAGAAACATTGGCCATTCTGTTCACGACATCTGGAATCGTGTCGTCCAGGTCTTGGAGAGCAACGAAGCCTTATCTGTGGAGCATGAGAGTGAACAGCGCGCTTCGATTACAGAGATCATCCGTTCCATGAAGGAGGACCCTCAATGGACAAGAATGGCAGCCAGAGCTGCAAAGAATACCCATGAATGCCCGATCTCGGTTGCCGACGTTGATGATGGATGTGGCGGGAGTGCAGTGCATTGCACTCCGAAAAAGGCCAGCGGAGGCATTTCTCCTGGCACCAATGGGGTACCCTTTGCGGTGTCAGAAGATACGATGCCATCTGACGAAGAAGTAATCCCCAGCGAGGTGAGGGGTCCAACGGCAGACGATCTGGCAGACCAACACAGCTCTCTGACCGTCGCCTACGATGTCCCAAATGGTTCGCCAGCTATCCAGGATCTCAGCACTAATCTTGGGGACGCTGACCAGCTGATCCCACGGAATAAGGCATGCCCCTGTGGCTCAAGGAGAAAATATAAGAAATGCTGCGGCAGAGACGCGGATACTGCTGCGACCACAGAAGAAGAAGTCCCCAAAGAAACCGCCGCACAAGTCATCACCAAAATTGAGGACAAGAACTTTGATGATACAAACATTCCTTGCTCCCCAACGTCTCACACCACACTTAAGCCAGGAGTGTGCGAAACGGGAGAGTACGATGATGGAACGATAGACTATGGTGGATTCTCCATAGGTGAGATCTGCGTTGCCTTGGGCAGGGGTAACCTCGATGAAGCTCGCTTTACTCGGCTGAAGGATGGTTTTCACCTCCTCATGGACCAGTGTCTCGGCAAAGTGTAGTGAGCGGAGGACATTAGTGGAGGACGGTTGAGGTGTGATGGGAGATTGTTCTAGGAAGGCTGAGAAATTGTGAAGAAAGGGGCGTAAAAGGGTGATTATATAGCATGAAGGAAGATCAAGGAGCAAGGCGGATGTGAAGGAACATGGTCAAGAATAGAAGAAAAGGTCTGCAAGCAATGGGCAGACATAAAGGTTCGTTGGGAACAGGAAAGGCGTGCGAGCGTCCACAAATTTTTTGAGCAGAATTTGCTCATATTGTGCTCATGCAAAAGGCAAACATGCAGGTGGGTCTTCAATGTGGGCAATTTGAACTTTTGTAGTCTTCCTTTCAGATCCAAAAAGCTCGGCTCAGTTGGTGAGCAACAGACTATCGGTCGCTTCCACTCAAACATCTATTGAAACGCTATGGAACCACCGCGGTTCGACCAGATGCTTGAATTATATCAGCTTGGAGACTTTCATCTTTAACACAGAATAGTCATGACGTTACACCCCATGAATGATCAGAGTCACGGTCTGATATTCCTTAGCGCATGTTATTCTGTAAAAGCCTGTTCTAGTTCTTCCCTCCTTTCTAACACATACATCTGAAGCTTTCTGTGTTAGCAAAGATATCCCCTTATTTAGGCTTTGTTCTCGTGAAAAAGACTTCGAAAAGACACACAGCTCAAATTCCGTATGCTGAGACCATCTCAGTTTTCCGCTCAATAGAACGAACAATCTCTGGTGGGACTTACCTCATCTGTAAGATATATTCCCAACTCAGTGACGAGACCCTCGCTCAAGCTTGACCCAGGCTGCTCTTCAGCTGCATCCCTTCCCTTTCTTACCAAAGCAAACTCACAGCATTATCCATTAAACATTGCCTCCCAGAAAGATGCATGCTGAGGCGCTCAACTCGGATCAAATTCCCTTCAACACCCATGACTCCGATATGGGACTCGATGAAGATGTAATGAACAAGGGGTCAAAGTCCATCCCTACGATCCCAGCACATAATGATGTTGCTGTGTTTGATCCCTCTCATCACAACTCAGTCAATTCTATGAATGCAGCAAAATCGCAATCAATTGTATCGACTGATAAGAAGCCTAATTCAAAGGCTGTCGAGAACCCTGGTGATATCCATTGCGCGTATGACAAATTCGCAGATCATGACCAGAGTCACGAGCAGAGTGATGAGCAGAGTGATGAGCAGTCACTTGATAGCCTCCTGGATGAGATAGAGAGTCTGACTGCGTCAGTGGACAAGGAGTCTATGGAGATTATTCAACCCACTTTATCAAAGAAGTCTGACCATCTTCCCTCAGAGTCTCGTAGCAGGAAATATGGCCGTTCAATTTGCAATTGGGGACAGAAGAAATGCAAAGAAGCTGCAAAGAGCTTATATCGCCAACATCAGGCTCTCGAACCACAACATGTCCAGAACCTTGATTCTCAAACCTTACGATTGAAATCATGGACAATTGGACCTACAGGAAACCTTTGCTACTGGACGGAATATAAGCTTAGGAAAGCTGTCCAATCTCTGCATCGAGAACGTGACACTGTTGAAGACGTGACGGGTATCGTCAGCGCTGACGACATCTACGAAGAAAATGGGCTCAAAGCGCTCCTAAACTGGCTCGCGACGACAATTGCTACCATCACTAGCTTTCTGACCGGAGAACACAACAGCAAAATCAACTCGCCTCAAGTTGACCAACCATCAGCGAAAGCCGTGAAAAACACAGCTTGTCGTTATTTCGCCTCGGTGCTGAGAGAGGCTGGTACTTCATTACCTCCAGGGCAGCAAGTTGCTTTTGCGAGCTGGATACTTGAGATACTGAAATCAGATAAAGGCTACGAAAAAATCGACGGCATATCTACAACTTCAATGCAGCATCATAGGCAATTCAGTCGAGCTCATGACGATCAGGCTGCAGGGACCAGCGAGGATGGGGATACTCCGCAGTCGGGCGATGCTGATGCTCCATACGCTCAAGACACGCTCAATGAAGAACTCAACGTTCATCCTACTGAGGATTACGAAGCCAACAGCCTAGAATCCGCCGAAGAGAACGATACCACTCAAAATCTCAGCGACCAATCTTCCATTGACACTTCGGTAGACTCAGACACCGAGGAATCCATAGAAAATCTCAGCCTTGATGAGGATTTCGATGTATGCAATCCTTCAGGGCCCGTCGAGGTCAACTACTCTAATACGGAAAAGCCCAATTCGGACACTATCCGGGGTCTGACAGAGAAAGGGGACACCATAAATCAGGCATCCGGCACAGGAAGCGCAATCAAGGGAGGGGGAGGTCTAGCTTTTTGGGAGGAGGAAGCTAGGTATAGGTTGGCAGATAAGAAAATCTTCAGGACGATATTCTCTAACCACAACTGCTTTCCTTGCGTTGTAGGGGCTGGGTAGATGCTGGAGACGCAGAAGGCTATGGATGGGAGGCGTGCTATTCAGAGACAACCAAAAGATCATCATACATGCTGGAGATGGTCAATTGACATAAGATAATGTGATTTGCAAGAATTATTGTAATTACTGATCTTGCAGGGTTGATGTCGAATCTACCCACAAAAGCAAGTAGCATCAGTCTTAATGCATGACAGTGTTCCTTCGTCAGAGCAATCCTTCACTTTACGTTTAGTCGGCAAGCAATCTCGCAAGTAAAAACCCAGGCCAGTGATATCCGTATCTGATGATTCATACCCTCTGTTCCTCTGACTCACTGGACTCAAGGTTGCATGTCCCTAGCTCAAAATATGGATGATAGAATTGTTGTTTGGTCGATAAGATGAAGTATGATTCTGCTAGTGGCTGCTTGATTGGTGCTTGGACAACGACCAATCTTGAATAAAGTCGAATACTCGCGCATGGTAGATTCATCTGAGGAGGAGAAGGGGTCGAACTGCCACGAACTCACTGGTTTTTCGACTTCCGCAGCAATTGTGCAAGTGAGGCTCAAATGAGTCCGACTCTCAAAACTGTCGATAGGCTCCCACAATTGAAGCCAATGTTCAGTATCGTCTCTAATCCGTTGAAGGTACCTCCAAACATCGTCAAACACGATTATAATAAGCTGGTCGAGTCGACTGTACAATGCACAGAGAGTCTTTGCTGTAGCACTGCTAGTGCCAAAAACCATTGATGTCGTGCTAACGTTGAATTTTTCTCGTAGTATGTGCAGAGTGAATGTGCTCAGCTTTGGGCAATGTTCCATGAAGCGTTGGATTCGACTCGAAAGCAGGTGATCGGCATGTAGCACTGAATCGCTTTCGAAATCGAGGCTCGCATGCACCAGTAATCCCATCATGTTGCTGAAATGAGGTTGCTGGTCACGGAGAACGTTCAAGAACTTGGGTCGTGGAGTATTGTCTCGAGAGAGGTATTCATCTGGCGTCAAGTCTTTCAGAGCGAAGAGGTCACCAGTGTTGACATGATCGTGAAAGGTATAGCTACCATAGAAGTATGGGAGTGCTTCATAGTGGATTTGGCGGCAGGTGGATAGAAGATTCGCATCGGTGTTTTGTGGCAGACGTCTCCTGAGCTCATTATCATCGATGGGATCGTAGCGACGTAAGATAACAGTAGGCGAGGTTGGGAAGAAATGCTGGTAGATGGCAAGGCGAGTCTCGGTTGGTATCGTGTTGAGGGTAGGAGGTTCACGCTTTACTGTCTCCATTTTTCGTATTGACGCTGTGCAGATGTTGATCGGTTTGGGAAAAGATTAGACAGGTATTCGGGATTTGTAGATGAGAAGACCTTGTCGTAACACTTGGAAGTTTCACTTCTGGTTGAAATGTATAGAAAGAAAGGAAAGATATGATTATGGTGCATCAGATCTTCACACTGCGCTAGTCACATGACACTTGACGCGTCACTCACAGCATGGAAGTTCCACCACTGACTGTTTCGCAAATTAATACGGAACGCAACAGTTCACACAGCTTTGACCGGGGTTGGGAAACATCTGTTGTTATTGAGGCTACGATTTTCTGTAATGGCGACAAACCACAAGGACAAGTACATATTGTTACTCCAGTACCATTGATGCAATGGTATGGTACAAATGCCGTACCATGCTTCGCCATTGGTGTAGAGGCGGTCTATCATGGTACAGTCTTACATCGTCTACACCATTACTAACATTGCACTTCAGCTTATCTAGGAACTATATGATCTCTACGAATCATTCCACGATAATGGAACATTTGGTTCCCCCAAAG
>JASZXT010000332.1:0-28428 GCA_035521555.1 Lecanoromycetidae sp. Uapishka_2
CATCTGCATGTTCGGCGATAGTCCCCATGGATGGGTAAAAGTTAATTAGGCAGGAGATGCTTTTGGTAACGGGAAAGACATCACAGTGTAATAGAAAGGTCTCATTTCAGTAAATCAATTGAGGTTTGCTATCGTAATGACTTTTGATGTGTAGGATCAAGGCGTACAAATCTGAGCCTAGGTGTCAAAGTGGACACCCGTTCCTTTTTCCTTTTTCGCAGGGATCCGTTGCAACATTGATATCGCATTGCTCGAACTCCTCCTCTGATGTGTGGGATCAAGAAGGATAACTTTGAGCCTAGGTGTCAAAAGTGGACACCAGTTGCCTTTTCGCAGGGATCCGCTGCAAAATTGATATTGCAATGGTCGAATTCCTCATCTCGTGCAAGCCAGGCTTTGAAGACTACTGCATGGTCAATCTTGGCAAACCGAAACACAACAACACGAGACTAGCAATTGTTAGCCTAGATCAAGCTAAAGATGTGTAGACTTACACCGCCAGGGGTTTTCCCATCCGACATTTTCTCCAACACACGACCCTTTTTCTCTGCGAACTCCTTCATGGCGACCTGCCATATGGTGGAGTCAGCATCATTCTTTGAAAGTGGAAGAGTGGGTACTGAGACATGCGTGGTGGTAGTTTTGAGGCAAAGGGGCGCCAGCCTATCGCAAAGACACGTATTGGAAATCTAGAAGAAATATCAAATAGAGAGAAAGTTCCGAATGACTTACCATTCCCCATTCCTCCTCGACACTAACAAGTCGTACGCAGCGGGAAGCTCCGACATCAATCCACCCTTGTAGAAGACCTCCTATCACATCAACGTCTTTGGCAAGCTCAACAAAGACAACCTTCTCGCGGCCAGAAACATCCTTCCCGTAAACGATGCCATTTGAGGTATCATCATAGTATTTTTGACAATCCGCTGCATTGAGAAACTTGACAGTTGCGGTATTATCGCTACGCATGTAGATCGCCTCAACGGGTCCGAAGTAGACGATCGAAGCAACGAAGGATAGGTCAGCATTGCTTGGGAGGTTCTTGAGGATGACCTTGCGGTTCTTAGCAGCTGTTCGCAGGTCAGTAAACAATTGAGAAAAGATACTTCATCAATCAGCCTTTTGTTACTTCTCGAATGAGGATAGGGTACAATTTGGGTGTTGGCAAGCTAGGTTCCTTGTTTCCGTAGATCAAAATAAATTCAGAAGGCTGGATATCCTGATGAACGAATTGACTTACGAGCACGACCACGTCTCTCCGACTGAGGCCAAGTGGTGAAGAACGTCTTATGCTCGAGATCTTCTTCATCTTGAACAGGGTCTGCAGCAATTGTAGGCACTTTACCCTTTGATGTCATCTTTGCTGCCATTGTGGTCTGAAGCTCTGCACGTAGCTCCTCGATCTCACGTTCGAGCTCGCGATGCTTGCGATCGTACATTGCGCCATTCTCCTTAGCAGAATTCTTGACACGTAGCTCGTGTCGTGCGTCTTGAATAACCCGTACCAATTGGGCCCCTTCCCCAGCATTGGAGGCATCGAGCGCCTTCAGTTCCTTCTTTTTGATGTCAAGTTCCTCAATGAGAGCTTGGAGTCGCGTTAGCTCGGTACGCAAATCTGTGATCTCCTCCTCAAGTTTGGCTTCTTTGCCTGCCCGAATCGCATCGTAGTCCTCCAAAGCCTTCTCTTTGAGACGCAAGTCCTTCTCCGAGTCTGCAACAGCCGCTTTTGCCGCAGCATTCAGAGCATTGAGGTCTTTCAACTCATTCTCCTTGTGGCGCAGATTCTTAATGAGCACTTCAGTCTGGGCAGCTTGCCCTACAACATTCCCCGTAGACTCCATTGTAGACTTTGCACCATTCACTTTCGTAGGCACGCCAGCAGGCTTATCAGCTTCAGTTGCCTTGATTGGCTGCCCTTTGTCCTTTGCGACGACTTGGTGGGTGACGGTTTTGAGAAAAGCGATCTGGTCGGAACTGAGGTCACCAGATTCCTCAATAGCACGAAGATTAGTTAAGAGTAAATTATCAGTAGCAGGAGGCTTCGCTTCCTGGGAATCCACGATCGCCGAGCCAGCTTTGGACAAGGTGCGATCGACTCGATTGGTAGCTTTGGTCGCTACGTTGCCACCAGATGGACTGGATACACCAGCATCGGCCAACTCATCTGGCTCTTTGGGACCTGGTGGACTCTTCGCGGTCAAGACTGCTGACAAAGATGGCTGCTTACTTCCAGGGTTGATGAGTGCTGAGCGGGTGTTACGATCTCCAAAGATGTTGCCACCAACTTTGCGGTCAGTATCAGCTGCCTTGAACGACATTCGCTCGAAGGTATCATTGATAGCTGGATTGGGAGTGACGACGCTTAATGGAGTCAGCTTCTTGGAGATTGTAGGGGATCCAGCCCGTGTAGCAACTGCACGGGCAGCAACTTTAGCAGGAGCCCAGTAGGACTCGCTGAGAGGCTTTCCCTCCAATTTATTCACGAAATCAGAGAGAGCTCCGCCGACCTGCTCAAATTTCCAGATTCAGCATACTCGATTTTCAACGTCGATTGTGCCATGAAACACGTGTCAGAAATATGGAATAGCGACGACCCGCGCCACATATGCAAAACATGCTACTTGAGCTTTTTTGTTGGACAGCGTCACTGAAAAACAGGAAAGTGCTTTTACAGGACATACCTCTTCATTGTGCTTTTTAACTTCAGTGGCCATGATGATTGGGCTCATGGGACGGGCGTAAGGAGTGTTCTGAGGTGCAAGAAGCCCGCTGACATGGGGACTTGGGATAGGGTGGACTTCAGTGGAAGCAGCAACGCGAGCCGTCAACCTCTCTGGAATAGGTATAGGTTGAGCGACGCGAGTCAGACTATTTTCGTCACCATTGGTGATATCATGCTCGTTTTGTTGATCAATCGGTTCTTCCAATGTTGCCGTATTGCTATTGCTGGCAATAGAACCATCCTTTACCTGCTCCGCGGATCCTCCCTGTGCCGGAGAACCTTTGTTGCTATTATCACGATTCATCTTAGCGATAAACTTGCGGATATTCTCGTCACTATCCACCCCGGACTGTAGTTGATTCATGGTAAGTTTATAGCGGTCGTAGCTGGTGATCGAACAGGCCTGAATTCAGCCACTATTAGCTTGCAGAAGACAATAGATTGGTGAGAATGCAAGCTTGACTTACCTCTGCGTGACAGAACGAGAACTACTTCAAACTTGAACGTAGGTATGATAGGCTCTAACAAGATCTTTGGTTGCGAGTGTTGATAAAAAATGGAGGGCAAGGCGAAGAAGAGATTATTCCATTTTACCTTGATTCACGTGATAAAGTCTTCAACCGGGTCTTAATTGCAAACTTCAATGGCATTCACTTTTTGAGCCAGTTATACTTGAGGAAATTATAATCACCGGCTATGCCAAGACCTCTGGTGGCTTTAATATCAAATACTCGCTATGTCCTCGTGCAGTCTGTTTGGCTCAGTAGGTCTTTAAGATTTCAAATTTTGTCTTCAAGATGTTAACACATTTCTCGAAACCCAAGCGACCATAGGTCTTTTCTTGCTTAATGATGGGTATTTCAACGCCAGGGCTATGCAAAACGAAGGAAAATCCCTTACATCCCATTCTAACCTGGTGGGATGGGCATAATCTCCCAATTCTTTTCGCCATCGCGGGGCGTCTCCTTTATGAGCTGCAACATTCTTATGCCGCAGTACCCATCTCCACTAGACTTCCTGGTCTGCATCTGGAATGAGCCACCCTCGTTGAGGTCCTTGTTTGGCACCCAAACCTTCTCCTCCACCTGGGCACCTGCTACCTCCTTTCGGCGCGGATTGAACCAAGGGAGACCCACCAGATGGTTGATGAGATTGTGAGGTATAGTAAAAACTCGTTCAAAGCGTTTGACAGTAGGCAGCCAAGATAACGTCCTATTACCATACGCAACGCGTACAAATGGATTCATGAAGACGCCCACATAGTCACCATCATCCTCGAACGTGCCTTCGTTGAGTAGATCGGCGTGGATCAAGCAACATTCCGATGCATCCCAATAAACATCCTCAGTGGATCGGAACCGCAAAGGTGGATCCGCCTGGAAAGGTTTGGCATCAAAAGCCACCATTCCACCCCAGCAGCTCTTGACTCTCACAGCGTCTTTGCCCGAGAGGACATCTGACCGACTCAAGCCATGGCCTGCACTCGTGAACCAAGGAAAGAAAGGAACACCCATGCTGTAGCCCTCAAGATCCCGAGTAGCATAAGTATCGTAAAACTTGAATGGATTGATGAAGTCGACCGCACATGCTGCACGATATGCTGTGTGTCCATGTTCGTCAAGATTGGTTGAGAGAAGCAGCTGAGCAGCTTCGATAGGATCAAACACCACGTCGTTGAGATACAACAGCTTGTCATACTTTGTCTCTGGATGTTCTTGCAAAGGCTCGAGGGCTTTATTGCGAGCTTCTGCCAAGTATGCCACACGTTTAGTCCGCTTGGAGCCGTCAGGTAGGGTAATCTGAGGGAAGTCTTCTAGTGGTGGAGGATCTTCATACACCATGGTATGCTGACATTGGACCTTCTTCTCGAACTGGAACTGACGGACCTGTGCAAATTCTCCAGCAGTGTTCTCGTAGATGCTCAAATAGACGTTCCTGTTTCCAAGAATGCTTATCAATTCCAAAACTGCTTCACCCCAATTTCCGCCGAGTAGATAGCCCCCTTCATCGTATATGCTCGCTGCAATGTAGATTTTTTGGTTTTCTGGGTTGGCCCTTCCGTAGTCCTCAGATTTCTCGACGCGTTCTCTCAACGAACGGTAATGGGCTGGTGGACTGGTATAAGATGGCCGAAATATCGCAGTGAGCAATACTAGACCCAGTAGGATGAAAATAATAATACCGCAGATGCTGCAGAGCCTGCGGGATGGTCTATGGATGCCACATCTTGGGCGCGGGCGAGATGGTACCTTTTGCGGTGATCTAGAATTGCGCTCTCGAGCGCTGACTACACCTCTGAGCCGCCGAGGACTAAGTCTAGAGAAAAATCGTGGTATTCGAGACCGCCTTCGATTGAGGTAAGATCGAGTTGTCAGTCCCTGCGATTGGAAGTCGGCTTCGTCGAGGTCGAAGGTATCGTTGGAATCATCAGAGTCACGACCAACGAGTTCGTACTCGTCTGGATGAAGGAGGCGCTGTGGCATACCGTGTCTGAATGACGCTGCCTCGATGTCATGGCCATAACGCCTTCAGGGTGCCCATGTAAAGACACCAACTGACGTACGAAATTCGAAGCTGCTAGCTCGATATGCCAAGGCTTGTCGAGCTTTAGGGTTAGGGCTATTTCTAGCTACCTGAGCATCAACTTACATAGCTGCAATGACTCAATTGAACGGGATTATCACTCACAGACTTTGGTTTGCCATTGTGTGCACGCGAAATGGTCGAACACAGCGAGAAAGTGTACGTCGACGAAGACGTCGGCAAAGATGACATCTCAGCAGATGGCTCTGAGACCAAACCTTACAAAACCTTACTCTTTGCACACATTCAACATCCGCCAGCTCCCTCAGACGGCCCGCAGTACTTTACGCGGAGGTCAGAGACGGGCGCTGTCAGCGCGGATGGCGATCCAGAAGCTCGAAAAGAGTGGAAGCCAATAACGAAGTCTGCTCAAAAGAAAGTCACCAACCTATACGACCAGCATAAGAAGAAGCTGGCTAAGACAAATGATTTGGCCATACGAGAAAAGCAGGAGCAGGAGAAGAAGCAGATCGCTCTACAGGAAGCCATGAAGGTCAGAATCAAAGAAGATTCAAGTTTGCCAAAAGCGACCAAGATACACCTCAATGAAAAAGGTCCAGCAATAAAGCTGAGGAAAGGCACTCATGACAAAGATGTAGACTACAGCGAGGGCAGAGGCACAAGAGTACGAGTCGTTGGTCGTGTTCATAGATTTCGTACTCAGAAAGATGTGATGTTCCTGGTACTTCAAGATGGTTACGGCTTTCTGCAATGCGTTCTGACTGGCGATCTCACCAAAACCTATGACGCTGTTACCCTCACCCAAGAAACGTCTATGGAGATATATGGCGAAATGTGGGAAGTACCGCCCAAGCAACACGCTCCAGATGACCGCGAACTTCATGCAGACTACTACGAAATAATTGGGAAGGCTGCAGGTGACAAGGAAGCTATCACCACGGTCGTAGCCCAAGATGCCGATAGTCAGACTCTTTATGACAAGCGACATCTTGTACTTCGTGGAGAAGTATCATCGTCAGTCATGAAAGTTCGCGCCGCCCTCCTACGAGCGTTTCGCAAGACCTACGAAGACGTAATAACGCCCAGCTGTCTTGAAGTGACACCACCATGCATGGTGCAAACGCAAGTCGAAGGCGGGTCCACTCTTTTCGAATTCTCCTATTACAATGAAAAAGCCTATCTCACCCAATCGTCCCAACTTTACCTTGAAACATGCCTCCCATCCCTTGGTAATGTCTTCTGCGTCGCTCCCTCATTTCGCGCTGAGAAAGCCCACACCCGTCGCCATCTATCAGAATACACGCATGTCGAAGCCGAACTCGATTTCATTACTTTCAACGATCTTCTCGACCACCTCGAGGAGGTCATGAGTAAAGTAATCCAAATAGCCCTCTCAGACCCCAAAATCAAGAAGATTGTCTACGAGCTTAACCCCAAATTTACAATCCCCGAACGACCCTTCATGCGCATGAAATACAAAGACGCGATCAAATGGCTCATTGAGCATGACATCAAAAACGAAGAAGGTCAACCGCACAAAGAAGGCGACGACATTGCTGAGGCTGCAGAGCGCCAAATGACAGATATCATCAACAAGCCTATCTTTCTCACACACTTCCCCGTCGAGATCAAGGCATTTTATATGCAGAAAGATCCAGAGGATCGCGAGGTGACCGAGAGTGTGGATTGTCTCATGCCTGGTGTGGGGGAGATTGTGGGCGGGAGTATGAGGATGAATGATTATGATGAGTTGATGGCTGCATACAAGAGGGAAGGAATTGACCCGGCGCCGTATTATTGGTATACGGATCAGAGGAAGTAAGTTCTAGACCTTCCATACTCATTGAAGCTATGCAATGCTGACTCTGATTAGGTATGGGACTTCCCCACACGGCGGCTACGGTCTGGGTCTTGAGCGTTTCCTTGCCTGGATGTGTGGGCGATATACTGTCAGAGACTGCTGCCTCTACCCTCGATTTACAGGCCGATGCACGCCTTAGTCAGTACAGAGAGGCTCTTATTTCCAGCCCAGCAGTGGCGGAACAGTCGCTTCACCGTATTCATTATGACATTCTGGAGTTGATAGATGAGATACCATATTAGACCCTCATATGAATCATCACCTGTACTGTTGATTAATTGCAGCACGAAGGATCAATAGATAAATTTGGACGTATGATGAAAGTTGAAATTGTATTTCAGTCGATCTATCTCTCGTAATATGCCAATGCAGATGGAGGCAGAGTAGATCCATGGGGTATCTTTCCAAAACACCCTCAACGCCTATTGACACCCTTACCCACTAGTATGCAACAATTCTGTTATACGAGCTGTTTCCCGTCCCTATGCGCCCCCAGCGCTGGCCACACTCGCCTTCCGTACCTGCGCTGCTGCGTTACCAGCCTGATGTGCCCTAGCCTGGGCTTGCTGCGACTGACTCGGCTTCCTAGATGGTCCCTCTCCATTCGCCGTCTCAGCAGCAGGCGCTTGGGAGCCATCCGGACCATGACTACCGTCTGGATGCACAGGCCTGGGTCCTCCAAAGATACTTCCTCCCCCCGCTCCCCTCGCTCCGAGCGCATTCCCCAACATCTCCTTCATGCGTATATGCTTGTATTTTCGGGTCGTAGGCACAAAGATATGCTGTTCAAGAGGCGCAGGGCGTGATCTTGCAATAGCGGCCATGACAGCATCCTTCTCCTCGTCACTATCCACTGGTCCAGTATTCGGCTCATCATCCAACAACGGTGCCGCTGCACTCAATGCCGCTTTCTGAATCTTCGCGGCGTTCCGCTTCTGGTACATAGCCAGCAGCTGGTCGTAAGGTAGACTTCTGCCCCCAACTGCACGCTTGGCACCCATTGAGTGAGATTTGCAGGTCAGTGAGCGTGCACACTCGCCGCCGTTATCAAGTTTGACGCCACACTGTTGCTCAACGTTCACAGGAGCTTTTGGTTTCGGTGCTTTTGGCTTTGGAGGCTCATCCTTTTTGAGTTTCTTTTTCTTGGGCTCTTTATCGGCAGGGTCATCTGCTTTGCGCTTCTTTGACTTTTTGGGGCCATCGGTGGCGTTCTTGCTTGCGCTTTTCTTAGGTGGTTTCTTGAAAGAGTTGCCTGCGCGATCTGGGGTACCATCGCCAGCTTGAGCTGCGGTTTGGGAATCACCCATGACGGAATCTCCGTCATTGTCCTTTGCTTCAGCTGCCTCCCTAGCCTTGGCATCTCGAGCTTTCGCTTCTTTGGCTTCCTTTTTTCGACGGGCTTTCTCTTTCTTCTGTTCTAGACAGCGTGCTGCGTGAGATTCCGCAAAAGATCCAGAGACATCTTTCTTGCAATGCTTGCATGTGACGAGATCGGACTTATCGCCTCCTTTGGCGCCTGCGGTATTGACTGCCGGCGAATCTGGAGAGGGACTTCGAGTGTTTCCAGCCGTTTTGGTGCCTAGGGTATTGTTAGAAACTCCAAACAAGGGCCAAAAAGGGTTCATGAATTCGGAGTCACCATTGCTCTCAGTATCCTTTGGCTTTGTTTTCTTCGCAAGCGATTTCTTCAGACTCACGCCTCCAGTTATCTTTTCTTTTTTAGGGACCGATTTCTTCGTTGCGCTTGGCTCCTGTAGGCTCATCTCCGAGCTTGACGTGCCCGAGGCTTGATGAAGAAGGTCAGTAAAAGGTGGGGATAGTGCGAAAGGAATGGAATGAAACTGGGAGCCATACGTCCACGGCTCATTGCTACCGAAGTCATGTTAACCGCACTCCTCGCCAGGAGGGTCTGTCCTTCAACACTTTCAATTCTACAGCATGGAGAAGGTGTGCAACCGAGACGAAGTTCACCACAAGGGCTTGTAGTTACAGATAGGGCTGAAGTCACGGCTAGATTCGGCCCGGCGCAAATGCCAAGACTGATGCCTTTCACAATCATGCGAGGCGAGCGAGCGGGCCTCGGTGCGTCACTGCCACGGACCAAAACTAGGAAACCTCTCATTATATGTTCAGTGGATCTAGCTACTTCGTCTTTCAATCAAGTGAGGTCTCGTCTACGCTAATTTTACATTGCGTGCAATTTTACACGTGCTACCCCAGGGACTCTCAGTAGCTCTCTAGGTTTTTAGCACTACGCCTGACAATGCAAGAATCAAGCAAGGACGCTCCCGAAATGCCCGAACAAAGGTGAAAGCTGAGGTGCACGCTCCACGCGCATGAAACATATGCTAGGCTCATGGCTTTCCGACTCCACAGCCCCATCCCAGGATCAATGCATTTGTTACCGTAGCGAGATTCTATGTGGTAATATCTGTTGCAAGGTAGGGTGGACTATGCTGTTGTCCTTCACGGGGTCCGATCGCCAAATCATATGCTAGTAACGCTAATTGAAGTTATATCGGCTTCCCTGCCTTGTAGGAACCTTGCCTTGGCGGTTGCTGCCACGCGTCTGTCGAGGCTCGTCTTCGATCAAGGGCTTTTTCACTTGAGCCACTCCTTTCTGCTTTTTCTGTGCTGGGGTCTTTGGCTCACAATGGAGATGTCCAATCTCAAGAATGGCAGTATTATTTTTCCACTGTTGGCACCGAAGTGTAGTAGACTCGACGTAAGTCTTGGTTCGGGTTGAGACTCTTCTCTCCGGCTCGCTAGCTTCAGACGCCTTGTCATCTGTACTCAGATACTCTTGGCGATTCTTCATATGAGCGACAATTTTGTCCTTTTGGAGGGTAAGCTCCTTGCGAAGCTTGATTTCACGGACGCCACGCACATCCAGCCAACCGATGAGCATGTCTAGAGCGTCCGAGTCGTCATAGTAACCCCACTGCTTGGCCGAAAAGACATGGGTCTCGCCTTCCTCCGCCATCTTGCGTTGGGGAACGGTCAACTGAAACGCTCGGTAATACTGATCATTCTCAGCATCGGAAAGCTGAATGAACCCCATCCTCTCAAGATCATCAGGGCCTTGTACCCAAATGCACCCGTTAGCGTATCCAGCGTGTGCGGTTGAGCTATCCGGCATACCACCATACGGCATCGCGTTGCGTTCCATCCAGTAGTAGCGATTCCAGAATCGGTCTTTGCCAAGAACCCTCGTCCTAGGACAGTCGGCCTCGCGAAGATCGTTCTCAAGGGTGTGGACCTCTTCTTCATATTCTTTGATCTTCTCCTTTACCTCTTCAATCTTTTTCAACACCTTGTCGTATTGCTTCTCCTGCTTTGACGGCTTCTTAGCCTTCTCAGCCTGAGCTCTCTCTTTTCTCTCCTTTTCTTCTTCCTGTTTCTGTTTTCGTGCTATAGCTCTATCGTTAGCTCGACGGAGTGAACGTCCTTGGTGAGGCTCATCATCATCGGAGTCCATGACCTCGTCTTCGTCAGCGGCCTCGTCGTCTTCCTCGTCGATATCCATCTTTAGCTCTGCCATTTCTGCTAGATCCGCAGCGGGTGTTGGAGAAGCGCTCTCGGGTTGTAGAGCCTTGCGCTCGTCGTCTAATTGACGTAGCTCTTCCACACTGAAAGAATATCAGCAAGACACAAATAGGAGACAGTTGGACATTACTAACGCTGATTTAAAGCTACGCTTCACTTCGTTCTTCTCCTTTCGAGTTTCAGTCATCTGTAAGCTGCAATCTTCCATGTATTGTCGGATAGCTTTAGTCTCTAGTGACTTCATGCAGAGTATCTGCAAAATTTTGATGCGAAGGTTGACGTCTAGGGTATTGTACTGCGAGGCGGCGGTTTCTGGAGTGGCTTCCATGTCCAATGGAGCCAGATGCTTCAATATCTTGTTGCAGTCTTCCGTTAGACGAGGAGTGCGAGAAAGCAGATTCAGTAGACCGACTATGATCACTACCCAGTTGTTGTTGGCGAAGTCGCGCTTACGAGCGCGCATTTTCCAATCGTAGCCTTTGGTAGCATGGTCCATCTCTATAGCTCGGTGGATTTTCGTGTTCGCCAACGATGCCTGATTTGCTTGTGCAGCTTCTCTAAGCTCTGCAGCTTCACTCTTCACAAGACTGCTCCTAGTAGATCGCGCTGGGGGTTTGGTTTCTGGCTCTGGAGTAGGTGATGGTTGAGCACTGCTGTCATCCTGGGCAGATTCTTCTTCTTCGCTCTCGGCCTGAAAGGGCAGCGTAATCTGGACTTGACCGTTCTTATCATTGACATCGTTGACGAGCTTCTTCAATACAGCACAGTGTATTTCAACAATCAACTCACATTGGACTTCCGGCGATGTGAAGCGTAAAGCGTCGACATAATCGTCGAATGTGAATGAGTCGAGCTGAAATACCTCACAATAGACATTTAGGGTGTCCCACGTCTCTAAGAGAAGACCAACAGAGGTTATCTCGATACCGTTTCCCGCACCTTCAGAAACACGATCAATTGATGGAGTTTCTTGTGCAAGAAATTTCAGAGCAGGCCGATGACCATCGTCACGTGTCGGTGGAATCTCTAGGTCTTCTATGGGATACTTCGGCGCCGGTGGTGCTGGAGGCTTTGGTTGGCCTTTGGCGGCAATTGGCTTGTAGCCGTTCGTCATCTGGTAATCAGTTGGTGGAGGCCCATGGTAGTATTGCTCAAATTGAATTGGTTGACCCTGTGGACCAACTTTACCAAAATGTGGATTGCTTGCCAGAGCACGCTGGTATTCGGCGTATTGCTCCTGTCTCATGCGCAAGTCATCTTGTGCGGCTTGAGAGTTTTTGCTTCTGTTTCCTTTAGGCTTCAACACAGGTAAGCCGTGTTGTGGACCGTAAAAGTGCAGGATAGGCCCTTCATATTCGCCCTTCTTGCTGAAAACATTAGCTTTCCTCTGCCTGGCCTGAAAGTCATGTGTAAGCCATTCGGGAATGTGCGTGCTGATGCGGTATTCCTCTGCGAGATTGGCTTTGACGAGCCATGGCGCTCCCGCCCAGGCTTCGCGGGTCACACTATTCTTGAGAAATGACCGTAGTCTGTGCTTAGTAAAGGCCTTTCGATCTCGAACAAGATGGTCCTGATCGACAACAGCCTCTTCGCCCTTTCTCTCATCTAGGGAAACGAAATATCGAGCACTTGCTGGCTGCTCGAGAGCGCCTTCGCGTGAGATCATCTCGGCAAACTTGACCTTCTCTCGGATACAGCCGTTATATCGGCCGTCATTGACATGAACAGTAACACTCTCGCCTGGATAAAAGTCCTTCTTGAAAGCCTGTCAAGACTAATTAGTGACGCCTCCCGCTATAAGATAGGAGGAGCCATTTACATCGTAGACCTCATCAACTGAACGACTTGTCAGCATTTTTTATTGATATGCGAAGTATATACTGACCTAGATGATCTATGCGTGGCACTTGGGAAAATTGAACTCTCCTCAATATGGGTTCTCGCAACGCATCAGGAAATTCGTCGTTAACTTCTCCTGATGCCTCGAGCTTCACAGTGTGAGACACAGGCGTATATCGAGGATCATGCAACAACGGCGAAGAGAGTCGACCTACCTCACTGAGTAGTGCTTCCTTGAAGGTCATGCCGGAGTGGCCTGTTATCTCGCATACGAACTTCCTCTGATGAAAATATCAACAAGGCAACCCACACGCAACAATTTAGACAACATCTTTACCTGTTTGTAGTAATCTATACTGAATATCGAGGGTATCAGTAAGAAGCAAAAACGGTGAAGCTATCCCACAAAAGCTTACCGGTGAAGATAATCTTCGTAATTAATGAAGACCTCGTCAGTCTCTTCGATGAACCATATCTAGACCATATTATCAGAGTCAAGAGGGCGAGCAGCATCGAAGCATTGCCTACCTCGGAATCATCGTGGAGAAAGGGCGGCTTAGAGACATATTGGACAGGCTTTCGCTTGAAGAGCACCTGAAACAGTCAGCCTTGAGGTTTTCGGGATGGAATTTTATTTTTTGACTGTTACCATCTTTTCCACGGTGTCCAAAGCGCTTTACTATTGGCCAAAACGGTGTTCGAGGGAGCAATGCTCGTCTACTTGACTTTGATAGAGACCACTAGGTCCATATACATGAATAAGGGGTGCGCAAGAAATAGTCTTGCTCTCAAGGGAGATTCAAAATTTTTCAAAATGGATCAGAGACCACCAGGAGCTTTCTTGGCCGGCGAATGTTGAGCACAGAAGCAGGACACAAATCCAGGTCCGGAAGTACGCTAGTAACGTTTTGAAGTTGATATCCACGCGTCTTAGGGTTCGCTAAACGTGTTTCCGGCCAGATTCTGATGTGAATTGATGATGTGGTGTTGGTGGTTGAGAGGGTAGGTAATGTGTATGAGGAGAGGTTGCCGGAAGGACAAGACAAGAAGAATTCACCCATGATGCACTAATAGGGTAAAGTAGTGAGGAACTGCAGGAGAATTAGCGTGCGGTAAAATAAGGTAACCTTCTTTTGGTTAGTTTAGCCGTTCCAAAACCCGCTGGCCGCCTCTTCACATTATTATGCCTCCTGCGTTTTCACTCCTCTGCAGCCGCCTGCCAACGCCACGATATAGTGTTATTTGGACTCGTTCGAACTGTCCAAATTCGGAGTTTCAGACGATAATTCAAGTGAAGTGCCACGGAACGACTTCAAGGATTCTTTATCTACTTAGTGCGCTATGTGCCTTGCCCTGCCACCTAAAGTACATGTTTGTGCGACATTGTTGCAATTCTAGCGACTTCCAGCCCCGCAGCTTCACTACTGCACCAAACTCCTTTCTGCGGCTTAAACCCTTTGAGGATGATTAGACAATACCTGTGCATCGGAGCAAGCTTCACTGGCAGGCTCGCTCGCAACAGAAAGTCTCACAGCTATTGAACATGGAATGGCGATTGTTGCCAGCTTCACTAGCACCGCCTTGTGGTTGGGAACCGCGTAGAATTCACACAGATACTCAAGCTCCAAGGAACATCCTAATTTCATGCAGAAATCCGTACTCCGTGGCTGCTGGTAATACAGCATTTTTTGAAGGGTATTAAGAAGGGGCTGCACTAATAGCGTCTCCTCGGTGATAAAGTACATATTTTCATTCAACTTAGCACCTCTCGGAGAGGAACTGACTCACACTTCGCTTATGGGGTATCTCAAACGCTATGAGGTAAAGTAAACAACAAAAAATCCGATCCAACTCCCAACTACACCAACTGCCGAGTACGAGCTCGTGAACATAAGCGGTATGAACTCATACTTCTTCCCGAAGACTAATCCATGAAGCAGAGAACAGTAGATGATAAGAGGAATTGACACCGTAATGTAGAGCAGGGAAAATCTGTCAAGCAGAAACACCCGAGGTCGTGAAGATACTGGCGCAAGCCGGTCGAAGACCAGGAGAATTAAGATCAACCAGAAGATGGTATACACTGTCTTTACCGGAAATTCGGCTGCCGTGAACAGTAGTGGGAAGAGCGACACATGTCCAGCTACCGCTAAGGGCCGGAAAGCACCAAGATATCGTCGGTCTTTCAACGCTAGTAATGTAAAAGGAATTATCACTAACAGAATTGCCTTTTCGTGAACATGCCATCCGAAGAGGAACGAAGCATAGCCGCAGAGAGTGACAGCTCCAATGAACGTCTCCCAAGTTGGTTGGAAGAAGAGCTTGACAAGACACAACTATTCATGGTCAACAATGAGGCTGAGCCTTATGCGAAGAAACTCACCATCTGGAAGAACAGCGTCAATGCGAACGTAACCTTCGGTGTCACATTGGGTAGGACTGCGAACGACGAATCTCCAACAAGCCCTCGAGTGACACTGGTCAAAGCAGCTTGGTCGACAGGAAGCCTCAGATGCGGTGCAACTAGGAAATCTCAGCTTCTGTAGAGAGTCTCGTCTATGCTACACAAATGCTTACGGTAGAGAAGGACTCTGTCAGTGAACGAATACATAGCCCAGACATTGGGGGCCCAGTAAGCATGACAGAGGCCTCGTGAGAACGGAAATAGTCGGCTAATGACTTGGTCGATTTGCCCCCAAAACCAGAATGGCCCAAAAGCAGCCCCAAAGACGACGACCAGTCCTGATGCAAGTTTGACGCAATTTCTGAAGCGGACGCGCAACATCGACTTCGAGCTCAAACAATATGCACGGAGCAGGTACACAAAGTATGCAGGCGCGAGATAGAGATATATGTGCTTGAAGCATAGCAATGCCGCGAACAGGATACCGCCCCAGAGCATAGTCGATTGCTTCCGGGCAAGAGTCAAGGAGAGGATCAGGATGCCGTAAAGGACGCCATTGTATTGAAAATGGATATGGTCGATGATTATAAGGGCCGGGGAAAGCACGATCGATATAGCCACAGCGTGGGCGTTCTTTTGCAAGGCGGCTGGCGATGTTCTGACGTATCTACATTATGATTAGTACCCTCGGTCCCCTGTGTACGTAACTTCGCCAGTTTCGCCGTACCTGTGTAGGGCATATGCCAACAGCAAATCCACCGCTAGGACCGTAGAACGCTGGAACGATATGGTTTGCCAGCTATCATACCCTCGACTATGGATCTTGACCATCTCCGGGTCGAAGAACTGAGCGACCTGGGAGAGGAGCCATTCGAAGTAGGCAAAGAATGGAGGATAATCGAGGGTCCATTCTGACGTTTTCTATGGACATACTGTCATTCGCGACATCATGGACGCGTCAACCCGTGGCGCTCACCTCATAGTACCAGCTCTTGACAGGCAAAGAGTTTGTAATCGCCAGCCAATTGCGGTGGACCTCAAAATCGGTTGATTTGCTAGAAACGAGTAAGCAATGCAGTCCCATTTACCACTTTGGGAAGTTCTCACTAGGAAGGAAAGAGGAGAAATTTCAGGGCTGTCACGACGACAGCAGTCTGTGCTATCGTAGGGTGAAGATTGGCCATAGAGACATTATCCACATAAGTCCTCTTTTTCTCGAGAAAACAAGCTCCTCGAGACGCCAGAAGTGGCCTTGGCGTCAAATGCGGCGTTAGAGGGTTCAAAGCCGCCGAACTCCCTAGCGGCCAGCACTTACCTTTCTACAACGTGAGAACGCCGCCAGTACTCGTCAAACACTCTGAATTAACATTGTGTGGTTTCTTAAAGCTACGACTGGTGGACCTTGCAGGTCAATGCAAGGCATCGAACCAAGCGGTTCTGATTTTACAGTAGAAAGAATGGGGCCTAGTAAGGGACTAAGTCACTCTAGCGTCACGGCAAAATATGCGCTGTTTCAAACTGCGATTGACAGCTGGCTGGAGCTTTGAGCAATGGATCTCTCAGATGTTGCTGTCAGGCACGCTGTTGCCTTTACAACGTGGAATGTGAAGCATACTGTTGAGCTATCTCCTTCCGCCGTATCAGTCGCCAGAGAGGTCCGAATCAGCGTTATTGTAATAGTACTTGGCTTGACAGCCGCAAGCATTGTGAAGAGCGTGCTTTCGTCTCGAAGCGCGGCAAAATAAAAGAGACCACGACACTCTTTGGCTTCTTTCCAATTCATTACAGGAACTCCACTCAAGTAATACTGTTTCACGACTACTTTTGTTTGGATACTTAGAGACCGCATCTCCGAGCTGCAATTGGATCGTGGTCTTTAAGCATGATGTTTCTCCTTTTCTTTCTGTCCCTACAAGCAGCATCAGCGACGGCGCAATACTTGGTTGAGAGTTCTAGCTTTGGGCAAGGCGATAGGTGAGATGTGTGTTCCCAAGTTTGTGTCAATCACTGACTGGCACCCTAGAATATCTCCAAATAATGATGTGGTACCCGGCTGGCGTCTTTCGGGAGATGGGGGACAGGTGCCTCAACTGGTATGAGACCGTGGTGTCTCTGAGCGAATAAGTACGGCAGCTGAAGAAAGCAGATGTCGGACAAAGTCATCTTGACCCCTCCATATCCAGGCAATCAGAGAGGTGCCTTGTGGGCCGAGGGCAGGTTGGTGCTCCATGCTCACACAGAGGGTTCTTAGCTAATTTCCATGATAGTGTAGCCCAGTCAGAATGGGTCGCTGAACTGGAATTCAGAGCAACAGGTCCGGAAAGAGGAGGTGGTAATCTCAACCTGTGGTACGCCAAAAATGGACTATTACTGGGAACCTCGAGCATATACACTGTTGGCCATTTCGATGGAGTGGTTTTGGTCATTGATCCATACGGTGGCAAAGTATGCAAATAACCCTGGACGTTTATACAATTGCTTGCTAATTGTACCGAAGGGAGGAGGTGTCCGAGGGTTCATGAATGATGATAGCCTTGACTACAAAACCTACCATTCGGTGGACTCCTTGGCTTTCGGCCATTGCGACTACTCATATCGGAATCTTGGAAGGCCATCAAAGCTTCAGATCAAGCAAGAAGCCAACAATTTTGAAATTAGCGTAGATAACAAGCTGTGCTTTTCGAGCGACAAGGTTCCTCTGCACACTATGAGCGGTCTAGAATAGCTGCTAATCTCAACCAACAGATCAAAATGCCTTCAAACTACCATTTCGGCATCACAGCCGCTTCCGCAGAGACTGCGGACTCTTTCGAAGCCTACAAATTTACGCTCACGACAGCGTTAGGGATTACCCGAGAAGAGCCTCGCAGGCAGCAACAAGCGCAGCAACAACAGCAGTCGTCTCCAGTGGATGATACCCCGGCTTCATCAATCCAGAATCAAGACGCTCAATTTGCAGATCTCCACGATCGGCTACAATTACTATCTCATTCGATAGATACTGTGTCTCGAGAAGTCAAGGCGCTTGCAGAGAAGTCAGAAGGCAGACATCAAGAGCTCTCACGAAATTTCGTGTCAGCAGATAAGCTCAGTGCCATAGATCAGAGATTGCAAGGCATCGAGAAAACAGTTCGGGACTATCAGGGTCAATTCTCTAATTTGCAAGGCATTCTCAAGGATTCGCATTCTAGTCTGGCGGAGTCACTGCCGAAGCACATGGGTGATAGTATGTGTATTCATTTCGACCGCTTCATCCGCAATGATCACGCTAACGTTTTCTATCCAGTCATCAATACCAGTGCTCCTCGCATGGGGCTCCTCCTCTTTGTCTTCGTAGGTGTACAACTACTCCTTGCTGGAGCTTATATCATATACAAGCGACGTCGGGCACAGGGGCCGAAGAAGTATTTGTAGGTCAAGCAGACGGTAAAGAAGTACATACCAACACTAGTCAGCCCCTTCCTCAATGCCTTGCCATGACCTCGGCAAGACGCCGATTTATTTCATCATCGGACCAAGTAAAATCACCATCATCGTGGACGATTTTGTCCTCGCCATAACCCGGGGCGTTACGAGCAGGATCTGCACAGAAGTGATTAGCCTGATTAAGTTGATCGACAACCAGAGATGGCATACCGCATTCATCCTTATTTGATGGGGAGCACCAGCCCGATTCGACACTATCATCATCGTCGTCCATGAAACTACCATCCCACAACGTGCCTGGCATGGTGTGGTCCAGGTACCACTCACCCAAACGCCCTGAAAGTTCGTTGTCATCGTAGTCGAGGTCTGGTGTCTCCGCTCGACCTTTGCCCTTGTCAATCCTAGCTTTGGAGTTGACCTCATCGTCGCTGTTATCTATCTTGACTCGCCCCTTCCCCTTGTTCGACTCTTCTCCCTCACTGTTTTCGATACCCTCCCCATCTTGTGAGTTTGTATTGGCGGCCACATCAATTTGTCCTAAAGAATCCGTGACACGGCTGAAGGCCTCCCCCAAATCCAAAGACCGAATCCGCATTGGGGTGACGGTCGGGGACTTGCCGAGCAAACTTTCCATCTCGTTGGCCTCTTTCAGGGCCTGAACAACAACCTTCAGCTGCCTCTCGATCTTGGGGCCCTCGTACTCTAGATCTTCTTGAGAGACATCCCAATCAGGTGTAACAACCATGAGTCCTAGCATCTGGCTCCTCATCTCTATTGCCCAACGTGCAAGCCATTTCATCTCGAAGGTGTTCTGGTATTTTGTGCTAAAAAAGGTTCGCTTGACGACTAAGTTCTTTCCGTTCTGCATACGCAACATGTTGGCCGAGCCGATGGCGTCCATGAACATGATGAGCTCACGAGGGTTGCGGAAAGAGAATCGGTTGTTGCGAAACCTGGTAATCAATTAGTCTTTAGTAGCTGGGAATGATGCTGACGAGGTGAAAAAGGTATGAAGCCAGCGATTTGAGCAGTGAGGTGACGTGCAGTAGATGTGGCCATGAATTGTGACGGTGAAAACTCACAATATGTTCTGAGCATCATCCAAAATCATCCTGCCCTTTGTGTTGATACTCGAGGCCAGCGCAATCAACAGATTTGTATTCGGCTTCCCACGGATTTTTCCTGGACCTCCATGGACATCTTTCAGAACCTTCCCCTTGACATAATGGTAAGGGACTATGTCCTCATTTCGAAGCACGAGCATGAATTTCATCATATACTTCATGAGTCCGGGATGCAAGTGCTGCATATCTTTCAACTCCATGAACCTATGAAAACTAGTAGTCTTTGGTGTCTCGGGCGTCCAGCCGCTCGGAGCTCGTGGCCTCTCTTTTGCAACCTTCTTTGCAGCGTTTCTGGCCAAACGAGCCCTACGTTTCTCCGCCAAAGGGTGGTTCTCGCCCATCATATCGACGAACTCGTCGTTGTCCCATTTGAAAAGTCTGGCACCGACCGGTGGGTCATTTTCAACGAGACGACGTGCATAAGTCATCTCGATCTCTGGTACACCGGTGGCACGAGGGACAATGAAGCCATGATTCAAATTAGGATGATGAGCGGTGCTGTGTACTGCAGCGACTGGTCCTTCGGTCACAGGATCTACCAAGTCTTCAGTATTGGTGACAGTCTCGTCCAAGCTACGCAATGCTGATGTACGGGCCTCCAAATCTGCTCGGTCGGATCCGCGCCTCCGTGTTGAGCCTGAGCTAGCATTGGAGTATTGAGCTGTATTGCGAGCTGCAAAATTGGCCGCCCGACTTGCAGCATCTGCTGGACTGGTATCAGCTTCGGTGATTGTTGAGCCCGTGCTTAGAGAGGCTTCAATATGGAGCTTTGCAAGTAGACGATTGACAGATTCGCGCCTACGCGTTGAGCCTGGGCTGCGCGGCGGCGAAGTGAGGGCCTCCGAGACTGGACGGCTTGATCCGCGTGTACGTATTGATCCTGACGAGCGCGGTGTGAAGAGCCCTGAGGATGGACTGCTGGATTCGCGCTTAGGTTTTGCCTCTGCCTGCACTGGTCGGCCTGATCCATGGGTACGTCTCATAGCGTCAATAAAGCTCGAGTAGTCGATTGGAAAGCCTGGCACAGTTGCTTCCTCTGGTGTAAGCTGACGCTCAACTGGCAAGGTCACGGAGCCGCTTCGAATGAGGTTAAGCCTCTCTGAGACCGTGTACTTACCTGGACGACGTGCATCGGAGTGGACTGAGTCCTGGCCTCCTCCTGTTGACAGTAGGAGAGGTGTTGACGGCGGTGTTGAGGGGCGTTTAGCCTGCTTTTTCTGGAGCTTGGTCATGTTGTTGAGTGATACAGAGGCAGCTGAGTCGAAATCAAGATTCCCACGATCAGGAGTTAGAGGTGTTGAGTTGCTTCGCTGAGATTTTTTGGAAATTTTAAAGCTGGACTTGGGGGTGAAGGGAGATTTAGAGGCAAATGACGCAGTGTCACCACCACCCTGACCAGTGCCCTGGCGCTTAGTTGGAGTCATAATACCGTTTAGAAGAGAGACGACCAGCCAGAAGGCCAGAAGTCTGGGAGGGAGAAGGGAGACCAGCTTCCCTCCGGACAAGTAGCCGGAGTTGAGGGGCCAGGCTAGCAAAGGCAGGTAGATAGCTTCTACTATAACACATAAGTGGAAGTTAAAGGCACACGGCACTATTTTTGGTTGTTCAGACTTGCTGACAAGGTAGAACTTTTCACTGTTTGCGAGGAAGTTCTCACTCAGAAATACAAGGAGTGGAAACGAGCTCTTTTCCAGAAACAACACACACAAAAACAGGATAGATGTGGACTTACTGTAAGAACCCAGCCATCTATATAGCAAGTGTAAAACAGAGCAGTGGGTGGAGGCTGTGTGGAGAATGCTTTACATGCTAGAAGACTTAAAATTTGAAGCCCGGCGTTGTGTTTTGCTACTCCTATGTTTTGATACTACTAAGCGAGGGTAGCCTTGCGGCTCTTATCCGCGCTGTTGTCGAGTGTTGTTCATTTTTGAGTGCCCAGCTACTTGCTACATAAGTACCTAACGAGCTAGCAACTAACCATGGGAATGTGCATCTGACTGCTCATGTTCCCATCGTATCGTCTACACATGGGCTTTAGCCAACGAGAGCTTTCCTGTCAATGCACAATGGTTCTTACTATCGCTTCCTTCACATAGATAAATCTGGCCGTAGTTCCTAGGAATAGCAAAAGACTTCCTTGCAATGTTTAGTGAACATTAATTGAGATCTCGCATTTCCCGACTCTGGCTTGCCACACGCTTGAGATTTGACTTTAGCAACACATTCTGGGCTCTGTCGAAGTACCTTCTATCTTTTACAGTTAAAGTAAGTGCGATATCAATCTCTCTCGTAGCACGAGTAACGATGAGACATCCCAGCTCGTAGATGTTGAACGCATAGATGTGGCAAGGCTGACTACGGCGGTATTAAAATTCAAACCAATGCTGGAGTCTTACAGATTCTGATGGTGTGTATGATTTCCATCAAATCAATTGACTCATTCTTTCCAATGTATGAAGAATGCCACATTCAACGTGAATGCCAGGCTAGTAGACTAGGTTCAAATTTATTTCAACCTTTGGGTCGTAGGTTGGTAGCGCTCAAGTGCTCACCATCTAACCCGCTACACGCCATTCTTTGTGAGCAAAAGTACTGTCGATAAATTGATCTATAGTCTACTTTGCAAGCAACGCCAAAAACCCAAATTGCTTTCACGAAGTTGCAGTCGTATCGCTCGCATTTCCTACCCTTTGCGTTGACCTAATAGTAATCATAATGCCATCAGCCTGCCCCGTCAACGTCGTTCCCCCATACCCAGCATCTGTCACAGGTGTACATGCCATAGCCAATTGCACAGCGGCCAAACCCACTCCCAACCAGCTCGCTCGATCTTTCGCCATGCCCCCATTGGCAGCCTCTACAACAATCTGGCACGGGCCCGAATTTTTCGTGACCGGAAGGCTGTATTGGTCGAAAGGGCCACCATGGTGGAATGGGCCAATTGTCTCTGTAGTAGGAAGCTGGCGGAGGGCGAGACCACATTTTTGGAAGGAAGGGGGTGTGACGTGAGCCCGCCCTGGCGGGTTAGGGAAACAGGTTATAGGGCTGGCAAAGGTGTTGTTCAATAAATCCGTGGTCTGGATAAGGTTGGATATTGATTGTGCTGTTGCTGGAGCGGGGAGGGCGGTGGTGGTGATGAGGGCGAGCAGATAAGGCAGTAAACCGAAATTGACAGGCATGTTGAAAAGGCTGAGGGTTGTTCTGGTAGTGATTGCTAAGAATGAATATGTAGACGATTCGATGCATTCCTTTTGGACAGTAAATAGGATTTCTTTTCTTGTGATCGGATCGCTTGCGCATGCAATGCGTGAAATCTAAAAAAGGGAGATACTGTCGCTTCATATCACGCGATTTGCGACAAGGCTGTGTAGAACGCAGTGAAACCTATTTCACCCTTACGCGCATCATCTGGACCCAGATCATTCGAATGAAAGCAAACATAGTTTAGAAAAAAAGGCAGAAGTCACGGACTGAAGGATTCCGATCATGTTTGAAAAAAGCCATGAATTGCGAGCTGTAAAGATATCGTTGCAAAGGTACGTGAGAATTTTATCCAGATATCGTCATAAATACCAGACCTTTGGTCTACCTGAAACTTGAATGTACATCAGACTCTCATGAGCTCAATTCCTTGCTCTAGTCCCGCCCTTTTCCTGGACCCTCTTTTCAACTTTCTCCCGATGTAATCTGTTTTTCAGATGTACCTCAAAGTTATTGACCCCTGTCTCAGGCCCTGGAGTATATAATTTGCCTGGACAATCCAGGCACTTAATTCTCGGATAGTACATAAATTTGGTATTAGGAGGATGAGGCTCATTAGGCTTTATGCTGATGGGCATGTCGGTCTCCGTAGAGACGGCGGTATAACGCATTGTGCCTTCGAAAAGGTCGTCCGGGTAGGCTTGCTGGAGCTTGGAGAGGGAGTGGCCAAGCCAAGGAGGAGGGGAGGGCTATATAGGGAACGTCAGCGACTGGTAACCCGAGTATAAGGAATAGGGGAGCCGAGGGAAACATTGAAATGCTCATAGAGGTGCATCTGGGTGATGGAGTTGGAAGGCCCAACCAAGACACTTCACGCAAGTGCAGTACAAAGAGGAGATCCGGGGTTAGACCGATCAAAGATTGGGGTCATATTTGGGTAGTTAAGGGCTTGAGGGGAGATCACGCACCATAGGGTGTTTCTCGCTGGGCGGACCGACAGCGTCTACCCTGCCGATCTGTGCAGCATGCGGATGTAATGGATGTACGCCTTCCTTGTGCTCTCCGGGGCTCCCATGCTGACGAGGGGGTGCTTGTGGCTGTTGTGGTTGTTGTTGCGGACCAGGCGTCGTAGGAGGGCCCATGGTGCCAGGGGCTGCTGCACCTTGAGCAGGTGTCGCACTCAGAGACCGTCGATGTGATGATTGTTCAAGTGGTGCAGGTTTATTCCTACTCTTCTGATCTCGCAGGAACTGCCTAAGCCGCTCTCGAGGTATCCTGAGCTTTACAATCAAAGTCGATGGTGGATCGTCTACACTCTCTTCCCTATAGTCTCTGCCACCAAACCTACGACCAGACGTTCGTGTTTCGTGATGGTGAAGTGTCGTTGCTTCAGGCGTAGCAGACCGAGCAAGGTTTCCCCGCATGGCATTCTGCGCAACCGTTGCTGCGCCTCTCATGCCTCTCGTGCGTGCAGTACCAGCAAGTAGGTGAGCGGGAATTGCGGGAGAGTCCGGAGCAGAGTCATCGCTTTCTGACTCGTCAGAGTCATCCAGGCCATCCTTGTGGCCGTAGCCAGGACGGCGCCCTTTGCCAGATGCAGCAGCTGTACGCTTGAAAATTCTGCTTTCCTCCAGCGTCTCTGCTGCACCCGGGAGAACAGAAGACACGACTAGCGTCCGGATGGTACTTCGACGGTCTTTTAGATCTGGTAGGGCCGGTCCACCACGTCTATTGACGGATCGTTTCTGGCGGCGCTCCTCTCGCGAGAGTGAAAGCTCGGTCTTCTCCAATTCAGTCTCATTAAGCTCGTACAAGTATGGAGTAAATTCTTTTGCTGCTTGGTATGGCCGGAAGGGTGAAGGCATAGGAGAGGGAAGGAAGCCGGCCTTGAGCTCTTGGTCTTCAACAGGTCGTCCATCGAAAGGATGACCCGTAACGTACAGACTGCGAGTGAACAGCTGGCTCTGCTCTCGTATTGAATGGGCAATTGCTGTAGTGAACTCCCCAGCCAAGGATAGATCTTGGGTCATCTGTCTTGCGAATACCTCAGGGGAATTCGCTGGGTTGTTGATCTCCCATTCAAATTGGTCCACGAGCGTATGCTGACCAATGGTGATGTTTAGCTTTATGGTTATACGCATCTCGTCATCTTTGTAGGCGTTATAAGGCAAATGGGGGTCCAATGCTTCCTCGTCGATGAATACGTGAGGGTAGAAGTCCTGGATCTGCTCATGTATACTGGTACTGACTTGTTGCACAAGTTGGCGTGTTTGTTCGTAAGGCACTTTGAAGTCCTCTATCAGCTGCTCTGCAAACAACTCCGGCGGAACAACCCTGTCGTGTAGATTCCACGTGAATGTATCCCGAAGTCTGATCTTTTCCCACTCAATGTCCAATCTAATTGGCACGAGCTCATCAAGTTGTTCTGACTGAATTGCTAAAATCTTCCTCGGGATGCGCAATTCTGGCGTTGTTCCTCCACCTGCGCGCTTTCGCGAACGGGGTAACCGGACAATAGAACCATGAGGCATGTGTGTGATACCATTCCCAAACCTCCCATATTGACCGTATCCAGGACCGTACATTGCTGCAGGGTCTACTAAAGGCTTGACGGGTGGGTCAAGATAGGATGGTCTGTCCGTCTGGAGATGCTGTCCTTCGGCCACAGGCCGCTTCTCCATCTGCTTCTTGTATGCCTCGACAGCAGCCTTGTCTTTTTCTGGGTCCACTCCTCGATATCTCATGTACTCGTTCTTTTGACCATATTTGACTTCAAAAAGTTTGTCTTTTGCGACGTAGTCATTGATAACAGCAACCTCATTGGCGAAACCGCGCTGAATGTATTGATTCAGCTCAGCACGCTCAAGACCTTCAGCGTTTGGATCATTAGGCCCTCGTGGATTCAGTTTTCGGTCAGGTCTGGAAAGATTGATGCGCGTGCCTGAGCGAGAACGCTTCCTGCTCTGGACAGTCCCATTTGACATTGTGGCTGATCTGCTCGGGGGCTCGGAAGCTTCTTGGGCTGCCACATCGGCTCCATTTTGGGTTGCTGGAAGACCTGAAGCTGCCAATACTGCCTTAGCCTTTTGCTTCTTCTCTTTCATTGGTTCCCCAGGCTGAGCATTCCCATTCGATGTTGCGCCATTGCGCATATCATCTTGAATTGCGCCGCTGGTTCCATTCTGTGGGACAGCGTTCAACGGGCTCTCTTGAGGTATGGAGAAGGTTGTAGTAGATTGAGGAGAAGCAGGAGACGGCATCGTCGCTTAGGGAGGAGGGGGTTGGATTTGTGTGAGAGGGACGATGGCATACGAGCCTCAGTCATTGGTAGTATTTCGCGACCATCTCTCTACAGCACAAAACACAATTAGCGATATGTCCAAGGCCAGAGGCATTCCGTATGGTTGCTCGAGGCGCGATCTCCCCGCGATCGGTCACATAGGAGGCATGCATCCAGCCAGCGGATGGCCCAGACATCATTGAAAGCAACGACAGCGACCGCACAACCATCACCAAAAGACGGATACAAGACAGATAAATAAGGGTACATACCGATCAATCAACTGAGACCCGCGTCAGATTAGGTATTAATTATTGCAACGCGACAAAAGCATGCTATGGGACAAAGCCCTGCCCGCCCAGATCCAATCCCAACGGCAAGATCTACCGGAGCTAACTGTTTCTAGCAGTAGTGTGCATTCTGGCAAGCAGTGACTGTCGCCTTTCTTTCTTCGTTCGTTTTCGTTCGCAAAGATCCATGAAAGTAACCGGAGTGATTGATCGCGTTACTAAGAGAACGCAAATGAATCCCACAAAGCTGATACCTTGGAGTCGTCAAGGGTGTAAACCGCTCTTGCGCTAACAAAGAAGGCTAATCCTCCGACTTCATTGTGACTAGTTGCACGACGCTTACAGAATGGGAGGCTCACCACCAAATATTCCTGGCCAGAAGCTTGAGGGAGAGCTACTGCACAATTTTCGAGAAGAAGTGAGGGTACTCCTAGGTCGCAACAACGCAGGCTTTCCAGGTGCCCAACCCATCAGTTTTGCTGCAAAACACAAGCTTGAGCTTCAAAAGCAGGACTACTTTGTCTGTGAGAAGTCTGACGGCATAAGATGTTTGATGTACCTTACATCAGATAAGAATCCTCAAAACCCAGAAGAAGTGACCTACCTCATTGATCGGAAGAACGATTACTACCATGTCCCACAACTACACTTCCCCAAGTCTGCCGAGAACCCGGTCGAGTTCCATGAAGACACGGTTTTCGACGGCGAGCTCGTCAATGATAAACTATCAGATGGTCGTGTCCAGCTTATGTATCTTGTTTTTGATTGTCTGGTTCTGAACAAGGAACCCTTGATGAACCTGACGCTCGACAAGCGGATAGGACGATTCCGAGACATAGTATACAACCCGTACAGAGAGCTCTTCTTCGATAAATTTCCGAAAGAGCAAGAGCATCAGGCATTCTTGGTTGATTGGAAGAAGATGGAGAGAAGCTATGGAATAGAGAAAATGTTTAGAGAAACCTTGCCTAAGTTGCCTCACGGTAACGATGGTCTGGTCTTCACTTGCAGGACTACACCATATCAATTTGGGACAGATCAGCACATCCTTAAATGGAAACCTGCTGAAGAAAATTCCATTGACTTTAGGATGACTCTCGAATTTCCCATGGTCGACCCAGACAGCGATGATGAAGACCAAACACCCTATCCTAACTACGGCGCCATGCCAGAAATCAAGCTCGCAGTTCATGGAGGCAATAGCGGAGATATTCCATGGGGTGTGATGGTCGTGGAAAACCCCAATTGGGAAGCTTGGAAAGCCTTACAGCAACCTCTGAACGATCGGATCGTGGAATGCTCATTGACAGACTCTAACAGATGGAGATTTATGCGTTTCCGAGATGACAAATACGAAGCGAATCATATCAGCACCGTGCAAAGCGTCATGGAGAGTATCGAGGACAAAGTCTCCGAGGACGACTTGATTAGAGCATCAATGGCCATCAGGACGGAATGGAAGAAAAGAGAACGAGAGGTCGAATTGCAGAGAGCTGCGATGGCCAAAGCAACCACCAATGGTCAAGTGCGCAATGGCAACCCAGGAATGAAGCGAAAGTTTGAAGGCAGTGACGACAATGTCAATGGCTGAGGAAGTGCATGAGGAGCTTCCAGCATATTTCAACATTAATTGAAGCATCGTTTGGAAACACAGCGAATAAGTTGTGAAATACGAGCCATTGCCCCGCAATGAATACAAAAAGATGTACCCATCGGCCCGTGAGAAGGTCGCACCTACGAGAACATTTCTTGCAGATCTACGGCTGGTGACTATATTGTCGCACGATGGCAATACTGGAAAGCTTTAACACGAATACTCAACTGTGTTTGGCTATATTAGTCCGGTTTTGGGGCCGACAGGAGAAGATTATGCTTGTAAGACCTTTTCTTGTCTGGCTATGGCTCAAGCAATCGCTTACGCTATTCTAAAGGCGTTCACAACACTGTTGGCCTTGTTGACGCCCAGTGCTCGTTGTACGTCAGCCAGGATGGTACCGATGTCGGCTGCGGGAAAGAAAATATCTAGCCTTGTGCGAACTTAGCCAATTGAATAATATTGCAAGGTAGTAACCATATGATGTACCTTAGTTCGCGATAAAGGTCAACCCCTCTTGAACAAATTTTGAAACCTTGATCATTCGAAAATGTCATCCAGCCCAATGCACAAACACGTTGTAGTCTTAGGGTATCC
>JASZXT010000333.1:0-28409 GCA_035521555.1 Lecanoromycetidae sp. Uapishka_2
GGAGGGAGGAGGTGGTTTGGATGGGAGAGGGTTGGGAAGATGATGAAGGGGATGGTTGGTGGATTGGAGAGTGGCTGACAAGATTGCAATGCAGGAACGCCTATTCTCGTTCCTCTTACGCCTTCGCTCTATGTCCCGGGAAATTTAGCTTCGACGGATACGGTATTGGTGGATATTGGGACAGGGTTTTATGTGGAAAAGGTATGCATTCCTTTTTCCAAGAAACCGGAATTCTGCGTTAGGCTAGGTTGTGTAGCAGACTGATGACCTGATCCCAGACACCGCCAGCAGCGCAGGATTTCTACAAGCGCAAAGTCGAAGAGCTAGGGAAGAATCTGCAGGATCTGGAAAAGATTGTGCAAGGCAAACAAGGAAATTTGACAGTGGTGGAAGATGGTGAGTGGTCGCATCCGGTCTTATTTTTGGGATAAGGAGTGGGTCGATAGCTGATGGGCTGGGCTGGCGTACAGTATTACGGCAAAAAGTTATCGCAGAAAGCAGTAAGGGTGGGGGTGATGGCAGCACGTGAAGAAAATACATGCATTTGGATTGGAATATCCGGCCTGAGCTGACTATCTATCTGGCTTGCACATGAGAAGCACACCGCCGTGGTACGGCTGGTATCTGAGACGCTCCTAGCGTCTTGGAGAAGAAGATTTCCACGCTGAGTCGTAAAAGCCGTGAAAAAAATGATGTGGTATCTAAGAAGCCAATAAGATCTCGGAAATGCCGGCATCTGAAGAGGCGTATTGGTATTATTGAGAAAATGGTGGATAGGTCGTCTGCTTCGAGCGGCCGACGAGGCTCTTCATCATTGCCTATCAGAGTGATCGCTCGTAAAGCCTAGTATGGAAGGAGGCGGAAACCACGTCGAGCGTGCTGTGAACACGTTAGACGTGAGAAGATCTTTAACATCGTGTTCGCTAGCTGTATTAGGTGTTGGACGTTAGGACCCTGTGCAATTTGACCTCGTCACGACTGAAATCGTTCGTATGGACATTGATGTATCCCATCTGGTGACCGCAGGTGTGTCTCTGCTTGCAAGAAGTTCATGATTGAGTAGTTTCTTTCTTAGTGCTGTCAAGGAAATCGGTAATTGTTTGTACGCTCGTGAGGAATTTCATGATGCCAGGGTCAACACCTCGACTATCCGGAGCCTTTTCGCCTGTTGCAGGAAAGAATGTAGCAATATTCGGCTCCCATGTGGCAGCCTCCCCAATTCCCAGACCAGCATTCGCAGCTAGGGTAGCGTCCCACTCGGTATTCCACATAGCGGCGGCCCAGCAAGTCTTTGTAGGTAAGCTCTCGTCCTTCAGATCTCCGTATACGTCGTAGCGAGAAATTTCGAACACCCAATCCACGTCGTGAACCAATCTGTACTTGAAAGACGTCTTTTGTTCAAAACTAATTGGGCGCATCGTTCCAGGGAGATCTTTCTCCCATTGGAATATTTTCTCCCCTGTAAAAGCGACCTTGGATTTTGGTATCTTCTTGAGTTTAACGCTGTCCGCAAACGCCGTCATCCTTGGCTGGACACGTGTTTGGTCAATAGTATTCTCGGTGGATGCTTGCAACTTCCATGATGCTTCTCCCTCGAGCCGAACCATAAATATACTGAGTGGAACAGCGTTGTCTCGGCGATCTACCCTGGTCCATAGCGCGTGTGTCTTCTCATAGAGAGCTTCATCCAGACCGCTTGTGTTCAATTCTATATCAAGCTGAATGGCTGGTTGATCGACTTCCTGGAATTGAAACCGTGCACTAAAAGACGGAGCAACTTCTTTGAGGGAATAGGTGGAGTTGTCCAGGGGCTGAAAGATGTCGTCTGCCTTGTAGAATTGGTTCATGATTGTCACAGTGTCAATGTTGTTGTAAAGGCTGATGAGATAGTTAGCAAGCGAGATCTTTGGGCTACTAGAAGGTGAGCACTCACTCTTTGATCAAGTCTCCCCTGGTACCGGGCTTCGTCATATTGGTCACAAAGCTCTCGAAGGGAAGAGAATCTCCCGAAGTCTTGTACACGGTCAATGCGAATTTACCAAAGTGAACACGCATATGAACCTGGCCACGATAGAAAACTAAGTTTGGTATACATCGCAGTAATGCATGCTCTGTACGGCGATGATTTTCTAATTCCAATTCCGCAGCCCGCTCGACCCAAGCGGTCTGTTCGACCGAATTCAGGGTTTCACCAGTCAAGACGGGGATCCTAGCATTAGCGGCAGATGAGCCGAATGATGGACCTTCCTCCATCTTTATGTCTTTGCGAGTCACTGACTCATCGGGTGGCTCAATCAAATGCTCGATGACCCGACGACTGGACTTGGCGACATACTCCTTCATCGTGCCTTCGATTCGTAGAAGCGTTTGCTCTACTGACTTTGGGTCGTCAGTCATAACCTTAAAGCACTCCTCCTTGTTGTCAAAAAGGATATGACATTGGTGTTGAAATCTAATGGGATCAAAGGCTTCACAGCTGGATCCCAGTATGTCTTCAGGTCGGATTTCGTCCACCGGCCAAATGAAGGAGCCATTGAAAGGGTAGGATTTTCCTGCCTCTGGCACCTGCTGAAATCTCTGGATCGCTGCGTCTTTCATCATCTTTTTCTGAAGGGCCTTGTATTTTGTACCAATGCTGGAATACTCGCTTGCGAAATTTTCTTTTGCCATAGACTTGCGACCCATCAGCTCCCTTGGGCTCAGCCAAGCATTCAATGCTGCAATAGTTGCGTTGAACTGTGCGGCATTGCCCCAGATGAGCAGCTCGCGGTCTTTTACGTCTTGCGGGGGACGAATGAAGGAACCCAGGCGGACGCCCATCTCTTGAAGCATATCATACAATCTCTTACGATTTGGCTCAATTTCATGGCAGTCCTTATGAAGGACGAACTTGCCTCCGGGGGGCAGTTTCTTGCGATAGGCGGCTTTACCAAGGTTGTCTTCCGTATAATTAAAAACTCTCTTTGGGCGCTTCGGAGGCCGGGCTTTTCCATTGCCATTGACCTGCGTGCGATTGTTGTGTTTTCCGTGAGAGACAGGCTGAAAACGGTCGTTTGCTTTGTTGCGAGGCTCACGACCATTTCGCTCAGCTTGGGATGTGTTGGGGCTATCGTCGCCGACCTGTGGCCCACCAAAAACGAAGGGGCCTTGGGGCCAGTCTTCGTAATCGTCCTCTGTCTCGGACTCAGAGCTCTCTGACGATTCATCCTCGCGACGTCTATTGGGATCCCACTCTCTGGCATTCTTTATTTCTAATGGGATCTTCTCTTTGACTTTCTCCTTCTGCTTTGGAGGGGCCGGCATCTTCCCTTCCTGCTTCTGAGGTTGTTTCGTAGTTCGTTTCCAATGAGGCATGGTGGGTGGATTTGCTTCCGAGCAAGCTTTGCAGGAATCGAGTAAGTTTTTAGTATTGTTCTGGGTTTATGTGTGTATGTGTGTATGTGTGTGTAGTGATCAGTAGACGTTGTGACGTTTTTGTGGTCGTGGTTCGCAAAATTTGTTTGTGTTAATTGACAAGTGTTGGTGGAGAGCTAAGAGTGGAAGTCACGTTTGTTTGCTTCCTCGGGTTCGCTACCTTAAATGGCCAATTTTGCCACTGACAATGTGCCCAGAAACTTGATCTCTCGGACGCTTCTGACCGAAGACCCTTGAAGGGACTGCCTTTTATCAGATCATTTCTGCTTATCGTCTCTCCTTGACGATTTGATGTGGCGTTACTCGAGGAAAAGAAAGGATAATTATGATGTATGGTGGGCAAAGATTCGAGAGGAAACCGAAGCGCGTTTCCTTTCGACAATGAATCAATGATGCCGCTTTCTTGAATTCTTCACTGCTTCCACTTTTCCTAGTGCATGCTTCACACTTTGGTACTCGGGTAATCGGCTTCCTATCAGCCGTGATGTCGATAGAAGAGCAAAGGAATTTTTCAGTGAGCGGGTCGCGCATGAATCGATCACGACGTGCACCGAACTTTGGAGACCCAACGGTGTATTGCTGCTCAGCTGACCTGGCACTGAGTATGTGTCATTCTGCTGGGCAAGTAAGGCAAGAAAAAAGATGTCCAGGACGAAAATGATGGAGGCGAACTGGTATCAGGATCCGTGGTGTTGGCTGTGGGAGTATATGTCGCTGAATTAATGCTCACATTGCGTGAATGTATGGGTTGTAGCCTGTGAAGGACCTGCTTTTCATAGTGTTGACGAGCAAAGTCAAAGGTTGCTCGCTGATGTCTACCTAAAGGGATCAGGAAATCTCTGTTGTCTCCGAGTTGGGCTTGTCTCTGGGAAGGAGAAAATCTTTCCGACTTTATGGCGTTAGTCTAGTTGATTCTTCGACAAGTCGAGGAAGCTTACCTTGACAAGCAGGTCTCTTCTTCCTAGTTCTTCAAGCTTTGCCTTGTTACCACCTAATATGTCTTCTGCTGTTTCTCAAGTCAGGACCTTAGATGAGGATGTTCCTAGATCGGATTTGAAGAATCAAGACATTAAATCCCCTAGTGTCTTCGATTTGTGTCCAAAGGTAGCATGAAAAGATGGGTAGGTTGGTCTTGAATAGGTGGAGAAGCCGCCTCCCTGCACAGATGAATGTCTGGGTCTTTAATTCCCGTCAGCTGAACGACGCTGTTGAACGCTGAGCATGTCACTCTCTCATGCAGCATTCACAAGCTTCCTCGAATGCACCTTGGAATCAATTCCATTCGTGTGGCGTGCGATCGAGCCATCTCGGTGTTCAGGAATCTCCTCATTGCTCGTGTTCACTGCACGTTGACCTCTTTCCACCAATATTAAAGGGTTGGGTGTTGTACGCTCCACTTTCTGAGCTGTCTCCGACCGTATGAAATAAATCCTAGCTCTTGTGCTCGACCTGTGCCGCTTTGTGCAGGTTTGCAACCAAAGCTTGGACCAAAGCTGCGGAAGGAGGAACCATGCTGTAAAGTCCCAGGCTTGTGGGCCGCCTTTACATTTGTTCAGGTACATGCAGTCGCCTCGTACAATTGAGTTGTGAGAAGAGGGCGTACGCGATGCAATAAGGAAGAATCTTGAACGACGAGGTAGAGAGCGATGGTACTAGAAAAGGTGCTGAACGTTTGTAGAAGAGAACAGGTAGGTATATATATGTATTGAGTAAGTTGTGTATTAGACAAAGGAAGTTCAAGGTCTTGTCCGTAGGTGAACATGTTGTGGAAAAATAAAGAGATGGCAGGACAGAATTTTCTTATGATATGAAACCAAGCCCTACCTTATCTATTCATAGATCTTGTCCTGGTAAAAGTCCATTCCTTAAAATTTGTATAGCTTCAATTTTGGTCCGGCATGAATTCCTAGCTCAGTTCGCCTACGACCACCAGCTCTCTTCACTGCACACAGCCCTCACCAGCTCCATCTGCTTTGCAGAGCTTCACTACCTACGTTCACAGGATGATATAGTCGTATCAGCCACGGTCGCTGCCCATTTCTTATTTCATGGTAAAGGCTAGTCAGTCTAGTCCTTTGTGGTATTGCATCCTTTTACCACAAGAATCTGCTTCACACCTTCACTAGACATAGCTTCACCAAGTTCTATACTACTGGTATCAGATGCTTTCTCTTAGTTTGATTCATTCCTTGCTTGTACTTTTATTCAGTCACCTGAGTTGCCTGCTGGGAAAAGCGTGTCTGTATTTTGCTTCAAGAATAAACATATCAAAGCCATTTTTTCTCCCGCCTTGAAGAGCGGAAAATTATCTTTTGAGACATGGTTTTCTTTTCTTTCTAAATATCCTCGCAACGAGGTTCGTCATGGGTACAATCGCAATCCTAGCAAACCATGGTGTCGCCCAGACGCTCAAGATCAATCGAGCTGGTAGCAAAGCTTTGGTGACTGCATAGGCTGTGGCGAATCTACACGATAATTATTTCAGTCCATACTGTTGATAACAATGCTGCGCTTGAAGACATACTCGACTACAATCCTCGTTCCACCTTCACCTCTCCCCCACCATTTAAACCTTCTCGCCTTTCCCTCTTCGCCCAACCATCCCTTCTTCCGAAAATAATTCCCAAACTTCTCTACACCATCGCTGACCCATTTACCCTCACCAATGAACGGTGGCATCCATTGCGTGTAATGAAACGTTGCAGCTAGCCCGAAGAGTGGTACAACGGCTGTCAATTCATGCAGGAGTAGAAAGGCAGATATATGAGTTACAGGCGCATTGATCAGAGGAGTGGTGTAGCGCTGCAGGAATTTGGGAAGCCTGGAAGTAATGCGAACGACTCTTGAACGTGTCCTCTGGGACGCTCCAGGATTGAGATCATCAGGTTTCGTGGAGACATTGCGACTTCTTCCAAGCCTAGGTGAGCGAAGGAACTGACGTAGTAGAGTAGCGCGTATTCTCGTAGGCAACAGAACTCTACTCATGGCATTTCGTTGACGAGGAGCAGTCGATGTACGGACGAAAGTCCGGGCCTCGATACGAGAAGATACCTTAGATACCTAATCTTAGCGTAACGCGAAAGCTTAAGTGCTTGCATTAGCGCGTCGCGCTCGGCGCGTCTTCCCTGGATGTGCTCGAATGATCGATGGTGAAGTGATACATCGTTTTGGACAGGCCATTACGTAGTTGTCATTTGGACATGCCTCATAGAACCTCAATTACGCCTCAAAAAGGCAGTACAAAAGCAGAACGCGCAAGGCAATACCTCACAGAAGGGGGCGTAGCAAGAGAAGACTCCGACGATGAGCTCGGACTCGAGGACTATCCATGGGAATGGATCTATTCAGAAGAGGCGCCAAAGAAATTAGGGGGTGAACCAGAGATCATCGGTGCCCGCATGGGCGATTTCCAGTGCATGCTCGGCGACTGTGTTCTCCTGAAAGCTGAGGGCAACGGCGAAGCATGGATTGGCTTGATTTGCCATTTCGAAGAGGACGAAGAGGAAGAGGAAAAGGTGGCCAATTTCATGTGGTTCTCTACGGAAAGGGAGATACGAAACAAAAACAAGAAAAGGACCGACTTTCTCCCAAACGAAGTCTACATCACGCCGTCCTGGGATCTCAATCCTCTGAGTTCGATCAATGGTCGAGCAAGCGTCGTGTCGCAGAAGACCTTCGAGTCCAAGTATCCATCGGGTAGAGTTCCACGCTCGTCGAAAGATTATGGCAAGATCTTCATTTGCAGGAGAGGATGCAACACTCGCACAGCTACCTATACAGACGAGTTTGCTTGGGAAGATATCTACCAATCTGCGGACGATATACTGGATCTGATCGAGCGTGTCCAGAGCCAAACCAAAGCCACAAGGAAACGTAAGCGGAGCGCTGATGCTGGTGAAGATGAGCTCTTCGAGTGGGAGCCCACTGATCAGCTCGACGAGCCAAAGACTCCACGAAAGAAGCAGAAATTCTCACAAGCGTGCACACCAACTTCCAAAACGAAGCGTACCCCTCAAAAATTTGTCACTCCGAGCCACAAAAGAATAATCATCAAGAAGCCTCTAACTTTTACACCACTCTCTACGCGGCACCTCTCGCCCTCTCACACAGGCTCCCCTTTCCAACTCGCACGTTCCACACTGCACGTCTCTTCCGTCCCTCTTACCCTTCCCTGCCGCACCTCCGAATTTACCACAGTCTACACCCACCTTGAAGCAGCCATCACCTCTGGAACAGGCGCCTGCATCTACATATCCGGCGTCCCAGGCACAGGCAAAACGGCGACAGTGCGAGAAGTAATCAGCCAGCTAAACGCCAGCGTACAAGCAGAAGAACTCGATGATTTCATCTTTGTAGAGATAAACGGCATGAAAGTAACAGATCCCCACCAAAGCTACTCTCTCCTCTGGGAAGCACTGAAAGGCGATCGAGTCAGCCCATCCCACGCTCTAGGTCTGCTAGAACGAGAATTCGATCATCCAAGCCCACGGCGAGTACCATGCGTAGTCCTAATGGACGAGCTCGACCAACTCGTCACCAAGAACCAAAGCGTCATGTACAACTTCTTCAACTGGCCTGGCCTGCGCCATAGTCGGCTCATCGTCCTCGCAGTGGCCAATACCATGGATCTGCCAGAGCGAACACTAAGCAATAAAATCAGCAGCCGGCTCGGCCTCACCCGCATTCTCTTCCCAGGATACACACACGAGCAGCTGCAAGAAATTATCCGCTCCCGTCTTGAACATGTCCCAGACAATATCGTCGATCCAGACGCCATCCAATTCGCCAGTCGAAAAGTAGCAGCCGTGAGCGGCGATGCGAGACGCGCTCTCGATATCTGCCGGCGCGCTGTTGAGATTGCGGAAGCAGAGAATATAGCTGCTGAAAACCCTTTGTTGATTACGCCAAGTAAATCTGCAAGGCGGAAGGAGAAGAGAGCACTAGAGAACGAGACGCCTGTGAAACGGAAACCCAAAGCGGGAAAAGTCACCATTGCGACGATTAAGCAGGCGATCAATGAGGCTACGTCGAGTCCACTGCAACAGTATCTGAAGGCATTGCCCTTAGCTGCAAAAGTATTTCTGGCCGCGCTGTTAGCACGGACGAGGCGTAGTGGAATCAACGAGTGCGTGCTTTCCGATGTAGTGGAGGAGGCGAAGAGGCTGGGGCTGATGGCGGCTGATAATCCCAATGTCCATGACTTTTTGCTGACTGATGCGCCTGCTGACGCTTCTGGGCAAATAGTTGCTGGGGTGGTAAGTAAGAGGAGTGGCAAAACGCAGTATGCGCCTAGAGTATTGGCAATGGGTTTTGCGGCTGCTGAACTAGCTGAGGCTGGTGTGATTGGGCTGGAGGGCGGTAGGAGGGGAGAGAGGGTTGGGAAGATTAGGTTGGGGATAGGAGATGAGGAGATCAAGCTCGCATTGAGAGACGATGGGGAAGTGAGAGGATTGGGTTTTGGGTGACATGTATTGGACAGTAAGCTGTAAAGCAGTCAGTCTATGTACAAGTCATTCCTAATAACCCCTTTCTCGACATCACAATTTCGAGCGCTCGAGAATGATTCCGTATGCTGAAGACTTTTGGGGTATCATCCCGAAAACCTGGAATTGATCCTGTGAACGCCTTAATATGCCAGCCTTTTCTCTCTGGCCCCTTCCGTTGAAACTGTAGCAACATTCTAACATCGTAAAGCCTAGAATTTTTGCCTGCCGAGAGTCGGTCTCCAATCCAGTGGATGCGTCTCAGGCGTAGCCTCCGAGTTTTGCCTCCACACCTTAATCGTCTTGTCCGCCTCTCCACAAATCAGTCTCAGCCCCGTCTTATCAAACGTCGAAGCAAAGATGCCTGACTCCGCATCCAGGGATCCCGGCTGCGCGGTGGTATCCAGCGATTGATAGCGATGTCCTGTCTTCCAGTCCCAGAATGAGATCGATCCATTGTCACCTCCTGAAAACAGCACATTATCTTCGTTGACGCTGAGAGTATTGATGATGGCGTTCTGACCTTCGAAATTCTGCATGAATGCACCTTCGGGACATTTCCATTGCTTAATGCTGCCGGTGCTACCACTAGCAAATGTCCATTCGATTGGGTGTTGGGCGAGTGCTCGGACGCCCTTTTTGTGATGTGTAAGTACGCCCATGGTCTTTCCTGCGGTAAGATCCCATAGGCGGACAGTTGCGTCAAGAGATGATGTGATGATTTGAGGTTCGGCTCCTGCTTGGCATGTGAGATCTGAAACAGTCTGCCTGTGACCGCTGAGCACGTGAATGTTGCTCCTGCTGCGCATATCCCACACTCTTGCTACACCATCTCGTCCTCCCGTAACTAAGACATCAAGCGTAGGATGTAAAGCCAGCGTATAGACACCACTCAGATGACCATGGTAATGCCTGATGACCTTGTTCGTCTCCAAATCCCAACATTTTACCATTTTATCCTCCCCACATGAAAATAAATATGGGTGCCTTGGGCTCACAGCGAGTCCCCTCACAGTCGATATATGACCTGTCAAGGTAAGTCGCAGAGACCCAGAAGCCAAATCCCAAATTTTAATCGTTCGATCCCCAGCCCCACTTGCAAACCACTGATTGTTCGGCTCCACGGCCAAAGCACGTACCCAGCCTAAATGTCCAGATATGACGCGCATGAGTTCCCATGGTGCGTGCCAGTCGGGTTTTGGCTGTTGTATATTTTCCCTCCTGACTAGGCTCGATGAAGCTCCTCGCATAGGTCCGTTTGCGTTTGAAGCATTTCCAGCAGTCGAAGATCGTAGTGTCAGAGCAGTAGACCCCGCTCCATTCTTAGCACTCTTTAGAGGAATTCCCTCAATCATCTTCGCAGTCGCTGATTCTGGTTCGTCAATTTTGGGCTTCTTACGTCGCGCTGCTGCCGTAGCTTTCTGTTTCGCGGCGAGTACAGGAGGAAGCTCTCGAACATCGTCGTACTCAGCACGGACACGTGCAACAAGGCCAGTGCGTTCGGCGAGGTTGAGGGGGTTTTCGGTAGCTGAGTGGTCATGGTAGGGTACTGGTACGGTATAATCCGAACCGAAGAGCTCTCTGGTCCGCTTAGCTGAGTTCCTGACTAGCGAATCGGAGTCGGGTGACTCTGCAAAGTCGAACTTCGCTTCGACGGGGCCCTCAATTGATGACATGGATGTAGTAGTGGGGTTTGAGGTAACGCACGCTAGAGCGCGGGTCTCCTACGGAAGAGCTCGTCGTATTCAGGATTATGCACTCGGCTTTGGTCAACGTGTCTTCTCATTTGCCTATTGAGGGGATCGTACCCTTTTCTTGGGACGCATACATCTTAAGTTTGGTATTGCTGGCGGTAAGAGACGATTCATGATTGGTGCAGTATCCGAATCAAGCGCGATAGCGCCTGAGATAGGATTATAGTTCCCCCATTCCACCGTAGAATAGCTGCGATAATCCTTGCGCTAAAGCTAGGCGCTAGTCTACATTGATCAATACATCGCCGAGGTGATGCCGCGCTCATGAAGATCCTTGCAATTATTAACAAGTGCAGATAACATTCGCGTCATTGCTGTTTGAAAAAATTCATGATACAATGGATCCAACCCAACAAGCAAAATTCGCCATCCATGAAGCCGCTCGAGAAGGTAGAAGTATGTACCTCTTTCGACATTTTGCCTTATTGCACCTACCTGACACCAGACGCAGCCGCAGCAGTAGAATCTTACATTAACGTACGAGCTTCCTAAATTTACACTGCTTCAGCTTCATCTTTGATATTGATATAGATTTAGGCGAATCCTAAGCTTGCAACAAAACGTGATGATGATGAACGATTACCAATACACTGGGCGGTTTCCTACAACCATTTACAAATTGTAGAAATACTTGTTTCGAGATCAGATTTTGATCCAGATGTTCAGGTAACCTCTCACTTGGGAAGGATATGGGTCTGTTGTGCTTAGTCAAATTGTGCAGGACTCTGCGGGTTGGACACCCTTAATGATAGCAGCAAGTCTACGGGATGGAGATGATGTCGTTGACCTCTTGCTCAACAAAGAGGCTGATGTCAATATCAAGAGTGCGTTTAACTTTTAAAAAGAATCTACGAAAGCTCAAATTACGTTCATGCTAATACTCCCCCTTTACATAGCAAACATGGGCCAGGTAAGTCTCTCCAAGGTCACCGCTCCCACCGAATGCTAGATCTCATTGTCGTTTTCATTTGCAGACAGCTCTCCATTTCACGGCCTCAAAAAACAACCTCGAAACGGCCCGCAAGTTGATCTCTCACAGAGCGTCTGCACGAGTAAAAGATAAACGGGGCCAATTACCCTTGCATCGAGCAGCTGCCATTGGTTCGGTACCGATGGTGAATCTGTTGCTGGAGCACAAGAGCCCACTAAATGCTACTGATGTTTCCGGTCTGACGGCTCTGCATCATGGTAGGTTTTCGTCGGCTAATGTGATGAGGAACAGGGGGCTGACGAAGTCGCAGCGATATCCGAGGGCCATGGCGATACGGCGTTAGTATTGCTGAAGGCTGGTGCAGAGACGGATAAAAAGGATGTAGACGGTAATCTGGCCATCGATTTGGCGCCCGATAGAAAGGTAAGCGATTGTCCAATGGACTCAAGGAAAACGAATGCTGATCATCCACATTGCAGATACGGCAATTCATAATGCAGAGTGCAGAGAGAGAAGGAATCGAATTCTCTTAGACAAATGGTCCTGGCTATGCGTGACAACAATGCCCATCACGCCAAAATCCCAGGCAGACGACCCGCTTCATCGCTCGAACGCCCGTGATCCATATGCCATACCTTCCATCAAGCCACCTTCGCTCAGCCCGGGTCACCGCATAGTGCTATCCACCAACTCGCGATACATACCCTTCAAATCTTCCACATCAGCTTTCAACTCCTCAACCCTCTCGCTTTTCTCCCCCAGCAATTCAAGGGTAGTAAGATACCTCTCCTCAACCCCCTTCATCTCCATCTCCAATTCCGAAACCCTCTTCTCCCATTTCCGCTTCTCCTCAACCTCATGCATCAAGCTCACTACTTGCTCCCTCGACTCGTCTCGTTGGCTAGAAAGTCGGCTAAGTTCGTCTCTGTGGGCTGCCTTTTCCGACTCCAGGCGGCGGACTGCGGCTGACATCCTTTCTACGAGCTGTACGGATGGGCCAGCGCCGGCGGTGGAGACAGAGATGAGGTCGTTAATGGTACGTTCAGGAGTGGCAGGAGTGTGGAAGCCGAAGGAGTCTTCGTCTCTATCGGCGAGGGAGGGTGTCTCTGGTACACCGTTGTTGAGAGAGACTTGGGGCACTGTGCTGAGAGAGTCATGACGAGATCTCGACCGTGGGGGTGCGAAGTCGGAAGTTTGCAGATTATGCAGGGGCTGAGTAGAAGATCGCTGACTCAACGGGCGCTCCTTCGGCGAAGGGCCGTTGCCAGTGATACCCAGCCCTTGCTGCTTGTAGGTGTAAGGACTGTTACGATCTGCATTTGAGGATCCACGTGTGCGAGTGCGAGTGTATGTGGCGGGTGACTCGGTGCGGAAATGTTGGTACAGAGGGTCAGGGGTGGATCTTGCAGTGTCGTCCTTGATACGAGCCTTTTCATCCTCATTGCGTTGAGCTTGGCGAGCTTCCCATGCCTCGCGCTCGGCTTTGAGATCATTTCTGGCCGCTGTGATGTCGGCCTCGGATTTGTTGAGTCTGTCTTGAAGGGTGGCGAGCTGGGTGCTTCGAGACGAGAGTTCATAATTCACGTCGTCTATTTTCGCATTGGCTCTCTCAAGTTCGTCTTCCATACGCCTAGACTTGGAGTTCTGCTAGCTGTCAGCCTGTCGAAATAAATCAGCAGTGTCAAGAGACTTACCGCCTCGCGCGCCTTCCGGCGTATGTCAGCCTCTTTCTTTGCAAAGTCGTCTCTCTCCTTCTCTAGCGCCGTGACTCTGGCCAAAAGCGAACCTTCAATACCCTGCCAGTTCTCGCTGGCAACAGCATACTGATTTTGCAACGTCTCAATCTGGCGAAGAAGTTTGGCTTGAACATCGCTACCTTGTCCAGCTGATGCTTCTTCGGCTCGAGCACGATAGGCTTCCAGTCTACTCTCGAGAATGTTCTGCTCCCCTAATCTTTCAATCTCGGCGACTCTTGCTCGTTCCTTTTCTCTCTCTGCCTTGTCCCTCAATTGACGTAGTTCGGTCTGGTGTTGCTTTCCAGCTAAGTCTCTCTCGGTCTTTACGGTTGATAGCTCTTCGTCCAGATCTGCAGCTCGCTTCCTCTCTTGATCCAAAGCTTCGGCATTGGCTTTGCCTTCGGCTTCTTTGGCAGCAGAAGTCGCCTGTGAAAGCTGAAATTGCAAATCTTGTATATGGGAGTCCTTGGCATCCCGATCTGCTCTCACTGTCTCTAGATCCTTCTCCGCCCTAGGTAAAAGCTTGATTCTGTCCGTTGCTCGTTTCTCGGCGCTTTCGGCACGGTTGGCCCTCTCTCGAGCGTCTCGCGCGACGCTTTCGTGCTTCTCAGCGGCTCGTTTGGAGTCAGCTACAGCCTTCTCATCTTCCGTCCCTTTGGCGCGCAGCCTTTTGATGATACTCATATGCTTGAGCTCAGTCTGGGAGAGTTTTTGACCTTCCTCTATCAAGAGTGCGATTTGTTCATCCTTTGATGCAACCTTCTGCTCAAGGCTGCCTGGCTTTGCCTCTGCAGAAGCGTTCTTCGCTATTTCAGCAGCCTCCTTTGTCAGGTATTTTAGCTTGGCCTGTAGCGCGTCGATCTGTTCTAGATATAGGTGCGTTTCCTCCTGACGTCGTATCTCTGCTGCCTCGTTGTCTGATCGCATCTGCTCTATAGTCTTCTCATAGTCCTCCGGTAACTTCGAGCTGGGTTCGATTATGGTTCCATTTAGCTTTGGTGACTCTACGACACTCGGTGTAGTTGCTCGAGTTAGTTCTAGGGACTGCCGCGTGGATACGGAGCCTTGAGAGTCTGTGGAAGGGCGTGGCGCATCGACCTCGTCCTTGACTGGTTCCACCGGGATAATAGGCGAGGATACATCGGGTTCAGGGATCAGTGTTGTTGCCACAGAAGCTCTACGATTGTCTTCGTCGTAAGCGATTGTGCCATTGGTTATAGGCTGAGCCTCCAAACCCTGCTCTTCCTTGCCCTTCACCTCTCCTAAAGCTGCAGACTCCCTTTGAAGATCCGAGCTGGCTCTTGGACTTGCTGGAGCGTTTGCAGGGCTTGTGGTCCTGGAAGGTATACCAGACGTTGTGACGGAACTATCTGGTTTCTTTGCAAGATTTCGATTGGCCATGGCCTTCGCCAATTTTTCATTGAGGCGATCCTGAGCTCGATTGGCTGAGGCTGTTCGTATAGGGGTTCCAGGCGATGGGACTGCCGTTGCATCCTTTTTGCCCGACTTTTCCTGTGCCCCTGCATCCTGTCTGTTCCGCGCTGCGGCTTTGGCTGTCTCTTCGTCTGCCAAAATGGTGTCCAGTCTCGACTCCACTCCGGCCAGGAAGGAGCCCCATCTCGAAGACGACTTCTGAGTTGCACTAGGCTGCGATGCCATGTCACGAATTTGGGTGGCACTGGGTTGTTGGAGTAGGTATGGACATATCGTATATCAATGACTGATTCTAGTCGTATGTTGTATCAATGTGCATAAATCGAACCCTGTGGGCTACGCCATACCGCGCAGAAAGGAAAGTCTGTAAGCGATGCTGATTCGAGCTTCAAGATTTACAGGATCGTTGCTTCTCTGATAGATTAGAATACGTGAAGTGACACTATTGGAGGGGTTCAACTATTATATCACTGACCAGATTGTAACAGAATGCTGTTTCACAATTACCTGAAGTAAGCTAAGCTATGCTGTTGGACGCTCTGCCGTAGAATACGGAGCAGAGACGTAAGCTCCCGGGAGTCAACCTTGGCCGCAATTTTAGTCTCATGCACCCCGAGGCTGACGAATTTCATGAGCAAAATTGAAGCTCAGCTAACTTCAAGTTTTTGAGTCTATCTTTTGGTCTGGGATAATTGATCCAAGACTATAGTCTAGAAAGCTTTCCACCATGGTAACCGCCGTGAGCCTGTCCTGCATGTCAAACACAAATGCAGTACCAAAACTAAACCCTCGAAGGCAGTGGGCCAGCTGTGCTCGACAGCATCAATGACCCACAACCTCGCACAATGCCAAATTCTCGTCAAAAAGGCCGTCGCAGCAGGAGCAAAGGTCCGCTCTGCCTTCCTTTACCTTGTCACCAAGTTACTCAATGTCTCAGCTACCCTAGGCTCTGTTTCTCCCCGAAGCCAGCGATTACATCGCATCGTCCCCCACGGAAACAATCTCCCTAGTTCGTTCTACAGAAACCAGTCCTTTTGTCAAAGGTCTACAACATGAAGCTAGGCAGGCCAAACTACCGATCAACGTCGGTATACATGAACCTGCGACTGGAGGCAAGCGGGTGAAGAACACTCTGATATGGATAGATGAGAAGGGAGAGATCACGCAGAGATATCAGAAATTGCACCTGTTCGATGTTGAAATCAAAGGCGGTCCAATCTTGAAAGAGAGCAATAGCGTGGAGCCTGGTTCTAGCATTCTCCCGCCTTTTCGAACAGATCTGGGCATGGTGGGCTTGATGATCTGCTTTGATTTGCGATTTCCGGCTCTCTCTGCTCGTATACGTGATCTTGGTGCTCAGGTCTTGACTTATCCCTCCGCGTTCACTGTACCTACGGGCAAGGTGCACTGGGAGACGTTGCTTCGTTCGCGCGCCATAGAGACACAGTCGTATGTCATTGCTGCGGCGCAGGTCGGATCGCATAATGAGAAGAGGGTAAGTTATGGACACAGTATGATTGTCGATTCTTGGGGAAAGGTAGTGTGTGAGCTTGGTGGAGTAGAGGAATGGGATAAGAGTGGGAAAGAGCCAGTACTTGGGGTAGGTGAGGTTGATTTAGAGGACCTAGAGAAGGTAAGAAGAGAGATGCCGTTGCATCCAAGAAGAGATGTACTAGATGTTGTAGAAAAGCCGAGTTGAACAACGCGGATGCCATTCGATCAACGCGCAGAATTGCAGCCGTTTTGGTTGGAGTCAAATACCTGAGATTAAGTTGAGAATCGCTCTTGCCGCTAAAGTATCCAAAACCCAGAGTTCACCGATTTCGAAACTACCGTTCTAAATTCTTCAAGTCATGCATAACGAAATCGGCAATGCGCGTAACCCGTTCGTCCAAAGTCTTGTCTTTCTTCTGTTGATCGTTCGCAACGTACAGAACTTCAAGCCATGATATCCTTCATCAGGTGAACATCCAATTTCTGGACCTTGATCTTGCCCTGCCAGGTGATTTGCTTCTCACCAGCATAAGCTTGTCCTTCTCTTTTCTGAACTCAACAGTCGACTCTTTCAGCTGTTTCCTCTCTCTCAGTTTCCGGGTATGTTCGAACAGGATCTGCTGGTCATGCTCTGGTATCCATTGCTGGATCAGGATATAGCCATCATCGCGCTTTGCAAGATGTTAGCTCGTCGTACTTGGGTAAATCTCTGAACGTCGCAAAATTTATACATACCGAGTCCCATGCCCACGGCAACTCATACTCATCCAGTGTGAGAGGGTCGATATGCTTCCTGTGCACCTTCAGAAACGTTGGTCTGGCCAAATCAACAACCTTGTGCTTCTCCTTCCCATGTCCCTTCTCGCCTTTGTGGCCCTTCTTAAGGATTTTCTCTATACTCTCCTCATCATATCCTGCCTCTCCAAATGTCTCTTTCACTCTCTTCCTGAACTCTTTATCCGCTTCTTCTTTTGCTTTCTCCTTCTTCTCCTTCTCCTCTATCTGCTTTAGGTGATACTCCTCGATAGCTTTTTTCTTTAGTTTCTCCTCTTCTTCTTTCTTCTTCTGTTTCTTCGCCTCTTTCAGTATCATCTCCTCCTCATATCGCTCCCTCGCCTGATCTTCTTCTTCTTTCTTCTCTAATTCCTCTAGCTTTCTCATTTTCCTCTCGTACTCAGCATCATAGAAAGGACTGGGACTACGGCTGGGGCTCCTGTGTCCTCTTCTCCGCCTGTGACGATGTGGGCTATGCTCATACTCATCATCAGAATAGCTATCGTATGGGTAATCGTGCCCGTGCGAGCTGTGTCTGCGATGACCACGGGGACTGCGCAGGACTTCGTGGGTATCGTACTCATTGTGAATAGCTATCTGGACTGGACGGCGGTGAGATCCTGCCGCTGACGCAGAGCGGTGGACTCCTCCCAAACCCGGACCGGGAGCTGGGACGAGCAGGCCATTCGGGTCCTGATAATATTGTACTGGCTGGCGAACCATATGTTCAGACTGTAGACGGCCGCGGTCACGACCTGGACGAGCTGTAGGGAGAACAACCGGATCGTAGACCGCACCTGGCCACTCCATTGTTGGTGGGGTTGGCTTGGTGACTTGGTATGTGGGGCGTTGTAATGGGTGATGAAATGTTGAAAGACTCGGGCAGAAAACGCTCTTAAATGCAGCGATCAGCTTCTCACTTTGTCATCGCACAGGGCTGCCGTCCGTCGTCATGGTATGTGCTGCGCAATTTACCAACCATGAGGTGGGGTTAGAATCCTTCAAGCTGGTGGGTGGGGGCCGAATTTATAGGTAAACAGTATCCTCGTTTGAGATCTAGGTTTAGTCTAAGCGAGGCAACGTCGACGCAGCTGGGCCCTATCATGCGGCTTGGAGCCTAGAGGCTCCTGCTTTGGCTAAGCCTGTGGCCCCTAATGCACGATCTACCGCGCCAACCTGGTGAAGGTCCCGAGGAGCGCGTAGGGCAGAGTCACCTGGAATCCTCACACCAAGTCGAAAAGCACCCTGCTGGAGCCTGGACTGCACGCCTAAAAGTCTAGGCAGCGGCTGCATGGGTAGTTTGTGGGTTCGCACATCGGCTTTATCGCTTCGTCTTACACGCATATTCAGCTGTGCTGGCATGATTTCGTCGTACCGTAACTCTTCGATGCCGACAGAATCCTTGTGGCGTTTTGTCTGACTGCTCCTATTTGCGCCGTTCATCATGCATGATGAGCAAATCAGAACTGCTAGCGTCTCTTCATTTAGTAAAAGCACCCGCACAATGCTGTGATGCAGCCGAATCGCTATCGGACCAACGAGAATATTTGCATCGGAATCTATGCTATGCAACCCTCTCTTTTGTAACGACGGAGGTATGAGAAAGAGGCTCAACGTCGCTGGGGTGATGGACCTTTAAGTCAGCTCATCAGGTACAGTACCCGGACAAGAACTCGGATCCGAATCTTAGCTCTGAGAAGGGGATAAGTGAGCCAGATATTGAGGAGACAGAGCATGACACGAGATATGCTGTCCATGAATTGAATTGGTGCCGAGCAACGTAATAAAGGCTTCGTTTATGGATACCTTACATTTAATGAAAGAATCAAATACACCTGTAGTCCTAAGAAATCCTCACAGGAAATAGTCCTTAGCTTGACGCCTATATTCGCACTCACAATCGGCTGCCTGGGCTCCTCTTGGTATCTGCAGGCTTTTCCAAGCAAAGTGAATGGCTTCATCAGTCGATCAAGCTCTTAGACTACTCCGCATTGCAATCAGAATTGGGTATATATTTAAACAACATCCAAGACATTATACAGCCTCTCTGCGCTTTGCATGGAAGCCAGAGCCATCATGCTTGCTCTCCTGTCCTCTGGCAAGGCGACCTTGTTTGGCATGGACTAATCGATGGTACCATATATCCTCCGTCCGTGACAGGGTCACCTTTCAATACGATCAAGTCCGAAGAATGAGTCTCCTTCCCTCTCATTCGTTGTGATGAAACGCCCAGGAACTACACGGTGGGGCGACTTTTGGCGCATTCGTACCAGCCCATCTTTGACGAGCACGGAGAGGTGTCGATTATCAGCCTTGTCTGATTGGCGGCAGGATCAGTTCTTGCTTTTCGCCTTTCTGGCTTCGTAGTACTCATCAAACTTCGTCTTTCCCTCGGGACCCATCTCATGCTCCCACGCAATGGGCTCTTGCCCCTCTTCCTTTTCAAAATCAGATTCGGCATCATGCCCCGACCCAGATTCTTCTTCTTCCCAAGATTGATCGTCGCTGTCCAGTGCAAGTGTTCGGTGACCGTCTCCTGCCCAGATGTCGACCTTTTCTGCACCATTCACTCGTTCCTTCTGGTAATTACCATAGTCTTCTTCATCTTCTGATACATCTGCGACATCGAGGACGACAAACTTCGATCCACTGGCGGGTCCAAAGCCATACCCTAGTTGCTTTTGCGCTTTTGCAAGCAAAGCTTGTTTTTGCCGTTCTACGTCTCCTGGCCCTTCGACTACTAATCCGAGCTGCTTATCAGCGTAACTTTTTTTTCGCTGCTTCGCTCGATAGTCATGGATGTATTGAGATGTATTTGATGATAAGTTGGTAACATATGTGGCGATATCGCGGCCAAGGTCGAGGTGAATAACATAGCAGGGAATGATCTGGGCCGGGTCGAAGATAACATACTCCATCATGTCATTCGCACAGTGGGAGTGGGACCCTGGCCATGGTTCATTTTGATCACGCCAGTTATCATCTCGAGCCACATAGCTGCATCGACCCATGATCGTCGCGCAAACGATGAGTTTCAGACCTGCAAATTCATCGACCTTGGTAGCACCATCTTGGCGAAAATGGGTGTACATGAGTGAGAATGTTGGGTCAGGTGAGCTATAAATACCGCGTCCTAAGGATTGAAGTCCATTAGCTTATACCACCGACGTAGGACTGCCGATCCCGTCTCGACTTACCATAGGTACTTCCGCATCTTATGGCCTTCTCTTCAGGTATAATAAAGCCCTGGCGAACAATCGAAGGGATCAGGTCCTCACGCGTGCAATGGAACGTCATCTCAGGGGTCTTAAGAAGATCTACCAAGGTTTCCCTTTCACGTGCTCGTCTTCCAAGTTTTAGCCGGGTTTCTGCCTTCACACTGCCCTTCAAGATATTCATTGGAAGCCGCTCGAGGTCTTTTCCAATTCTAGCTTGTGCTCGCTGTAGTCTATTTTTTAGGTCGCTTCGAATCACGGATTCGATGTGAAGTATTCGAAATTTTGCCGGAATTGTCTTGCATATCTCTTCTGGGTTCTTACCCAGGATAGAATTTGCTAGATCATGGCCATGTACACTTGAAGCATCAATACCGAACATGCTGTCCTTGATCTCGGATTGATGCTGCACGTTAGCTAGTATTAGCTTCTGCTCGGCTGTCAAATCTGTTATTCTCTTTGACCAGTCTGGATTCAAAGGGTCATAACCATCATATTCTTTATTGTCAGGGTCGGTGGGGTCATGTAGTAGATCGAGGTGGTAGCGGTAGTAGAGATACTCTCGTCTCTCTCGCGACAGGTGATAGTCAGTCTTCTGCAAGACCTTAGGTTGGGTCCTCCAGTACGTTGGTTCCAACCTGAATTGCTTGATATGAGAGTCTGCCTTGGCCGAGAGGTGCAAAGCAACGTGCTCAAACTGAAAGCTTCCAGTTTCGCTCGAGGCTCGATTGAGCCATTTGTCAAAGCTATTTGCTCTCGTATCGTGGGCATGGATGTCTCGCAGAGCAACTCGAAGCTGGTCGACGACTATTCTTGGAAGAGTGACGTTCGTCACCATGAATGTAAGAGGCTCCACAGGGTAGTGCGCGCCTGTAAAGATATCCAGTATCATTTCAGGATAGACGAACTGGTAACCTTCCCGTCGATCGATGTTCCATCGCTCGTCCTTGGAGAGAAGACCTTTTTCAATCACTGCATCTATCTCTTCGTCACGAAGCAGTACTAATTCTACCAACTCGTCTTCAGAAAAGCCAAGATCATTGCTGAATACCGACATGGAGTCGCGGTCTAAGTCATAGCTAAGCTGACTACGTGCAGCCTGGTCGTCGTCCCTAGAAGCATCGGGTGGGCGCGATGTTTGCTCAAAATTCTCAACATCACTAAAGTAGCTGGGATTCAGGTCCTGAAAAGAACCCTGTTCGAAAGCCATATCCTCGTCACGTGCAGGGACTAGCATAGTGAAAGGTGAGTGGAATGATCTAGGGATAATCATGCACAGACACGCGTAAGTAAACCGCGTTGTTTATGGAGATACTAGATCACTAAACGTTGTATCGTGTTTCCTGGACAGATAACAATTGTGAGATAAGTATGGTCTTCCAGGAGGAATAAGTTATAAAGAAGGAATATCCATTCACTGCAGATAAAGGCTGGTCAGAATTCTTGCGTCTAACTTAGAAAATAGTGACTCACGCTCAAGCCGCATCGGAAGGCAAGGAACCCTACAAGAAGTAACTTGTAATTCCCCCAAGTACCATCTACACGCCTATCGTCCCATCTTCCATGTAAGAGAAGCATAGAAGATGTAAAACGCTTAGGCAAGCCTCACTTCGCGCGACGCAAAGAGCACCGCCCTCGTCCCAGGCTAAGACTGTGGGCTGAAAGTCCCAGGCCTCTACAGAGGAGCGAAAGGAGGTCCAAAACGCCAAGCACCTAACGTCTAGCGCCGGAGTCATCAAGCTAACTAATTTGGCAATCAAGGCTCGCGAGGCTATCAGTTGACAAGACTTCCACAAGACTAGATCTAGACACTCTTTGCTCTTCCGCATGTATAGTACGCCCGCTGATAATTAAAGATCTGGCATCTTACTTGCCTTCATATGCAGCTGTTCCATGGCCTGCGGACTGTTTTCCCTCAGCGAATGCGATCGTCGTTGCTTTTCATTTCGTTATATATATAGGATTTTGCAGTCACCTCGATTTTCACTCATACATCGTCTCCAGCGAGAAGTAGGCATTGGAGCCGCCGCAATTATTCTCCAATTTCCCCCTCAACACCCAGGTCATGCTACCTCCGAAATCTGTAGCCCTTGCGATTTTTTTTCTCCTTTTGAGAAATTCATGTTATTTAGCTTCAGACTTATCGAGAGGAAAATTTCCCACTGGACTTGGTTATATGGTGGAGAAGGTTTTCTGGGTTCATGTCGAGCTTGGCAGGCATCTCTCTTGCTCGATTGCTCTAGTTGATGTGGCTGCTCGCCTCCGGAATATATGTTGTGGCCTCATAAGTAAGGCAATAGGCAGGGAAGGCAGTATTCAACGAGTCGAAGTTCTCGAACAAGGGGAAAACGCGAAAGTTGATAGAGAAAGCAGCGGAGCCTTGATAAGTGTAATGACCACGCGACATATCTATACAGGAGCTTCAATAGCGAAAATCGTGCGTGTTTCAAGACGGAAAATTGTTGCAGGCACGTCGCAGTGTTTTGAGTCTCAAAGTGATGCCGTTCCGCAAGGTGTGATACCCTATTTGACGAGGTCGTGTCAGCTAAGGGAGGGACTCCTCTGGCCTCCTCTGACAGGATGATGTTGCAGTATACACCAATTTCGTGGTCGTAAGCCCACCCTAGGCCGGTCAGGATGGAGTAAGATAGGTCATCCTCGCCGATTCCGACCCCGTCAGTTTACCTGAGGCCCAAGACTACTCATTGTTCTGGCAACCTAGCCTGCAGCGCCTAGTGCCTTTCAGAGTGAGGATTCTGTGATCTTTAATGACCCGATTCCAAAGTTGGTGAGATAGAAAACGAGGATAATATTAGTGCCTCATTAGCATCCAACATCAAGCTTGAACGCCAGAAAGCTATGTCTCCACGTGTACGTACTCTTTCACGACAAACCAGGAACGAAAATTCATTCCCAAAAGTTCATGCATGGTACTCTCGTGCTGCTGTGAGACTCATTGAATCACCAACATTACATATCCTACCGCTGCTTTTACCACCAACACCAATGAGCATGAAGGCAGTTCAGACTCGAGCACATGGGTAGCAGTGCAGACCTTTTCACTTGGTATCGACCACCATCACACGAATGAGATACGGTATTGAAATCGTGACTTATGGTTAGAAGGTACCATGCGCAGAAAAATTCGTCTGGCATATTCATTCCCCACCGTTTTGGTGGTCCCAAGCAAGAGGTATAATGCATCCCGGGGACAATATTGGGGATTGTTAAGAGATCATCTCGGGAGTATAGGATCTGGCGTTCGAAAGTACTAGTCGACCCAACGATCTAACATCTTGACTGTACCATAGTATAATGTCCCAAAGAATGCTAACCTTATAGTGGAATTCTCGTCTAGCCATGTTGGTAATATGGATAGATGGAAATGATTTGTGATGTGAAGAGCCGGGGTATGATTCTTGGGTTTGATGGGTTGCCGGTCTTGCTGATCTTGGTTGTTCATGGCAGTTTTCGATAGTAGAAAAACAGTGTAAGATGGTTGCTTCCTCCAATAATGTGTGGTAATGGAAGTCGAATGAAGAGCAGAGGACCCAGTAAAGGTATTTGTAACCACTGCTGTAGCCATAGCGACCACTTACTGAACTGTAGGAAGTTGCAAAAATTTTTAGGAAGTTGCGGCGGTACCTTATGCTAGGTGGAGGTGCTAGTGGCACTTTATTTCTAGTGGGGCTTGGCAGAACTCGATTCAAAGCTGTAGTTCCGCACCTACCCGACGTTCAACCACAAGCAACATCGCGGTATTCTCTCCGCGTCAGACTATAATCACTTGCCGTGATGGACAATGGTCAACATCTTCAGCAAAGTGCCGACGGCCCATACTATACTGTCGCAAAGGGGCCCCAAGCTAATAAGAGAAAAAGCCAAGATGATGGAGGTGATGGAGGCTCTCAAGGCCGCGCAAAACGCAATCGATATATTAGCATAGCATGGTATGTCTTCATCCGTGATGCATCGGTAGACTTGGTATATTCGAGGGCGCTGACAAGTGGGCAAATGCAGTAATGAGTGTAAGCGACGCAAGATCAAATGCAATGGTCAAAATCCATGTCAGCGCTGCGGAAATCTGTCTTTGGAGTGTATTTATGCCCCAAATTGCTGCTCTGGCCCAGGATTCAAAGAATCCCCTGAGTATCGTGATATGATCGGTCACATTCAATCACTACAAGAGCATATCAATATTCTCTATGCGAGTCTTGAAGCGCTACGCAACGGGCAAGCATATGCGCCTCCTTCTGGCAATGGCCAGGGCGGATACCCCCCTCCTAGTAATGGCCAAGGTGGATTTCCTCTACATCCAGATCTGAATCAACCCGATCCCCCGGGTTCGTATCGATCGCCTTCGCAGCCGCATGGTAGCCAGCCTCGATTCCAAGGCCCGACTAGCTCGGAGTTCGGTTTCAACGTTGCTCGCGCGAGTCTCCAAACTATGGGGATCACAGCACCCGAGATACAGGATGGAGAAGGGTATAATGACGACGAAAATTTTCCGAGAGATCCACATCAGCAGCTTCGCGCCCCAACGGCGCCAATGACCATCCACCCAGAAAAAGACCCTCTCTGGAAAATTGGCAAAGAGGAAGCTATTAGACTTTGCCGGGTCTACGAAGAAGAAATGGGCCTTATGTATCCTGTGTTGGATCTAGAAAACACAATTTCCCATGCCAACATGCTCTACAAATTTACAGAATCAGCAGCGAAGACTGGTCTCGCGAATATGTACATGCCAGGCGCAGACAGACTCTGTAGCAGTGACGTAAACATCTTGAAGATGATACTGGCGACCGCATTGATTGTTGAGGGAAAAGGGCAAAGCGAGCTAGGAATGGAGCTGTATGACAGTACGCGTGAAGCTTTCGAGGGCAGGTTGCTTGCACCCGTCGATATCAAGGGGCTGGTTCTCCTGGTGCTTGTGGTATGATCGGGCTACTCTATGATATCCGGGCTTTGCTAACTTGCACACAGGCAGAATACCACTTTCAACAAGATGAAGAGAACCAGGCTTATCGGGTAATCGGTCTTGCTTCACGTCTGAGCATCGAAATTGGTCTACATCGCCGCGACACATTGCTAAACACCTTTCCTAATGGGGATGAACGCTCTTGGGCCATTAGATTGTTTTGGTCAATCTATGTGCTCGATCGGCGTTGGAGCTTCGGTACGGGGAAGCCTTTCGCTCTGCAAGATGCTGACATTGACCCACATTTGCCTGAGCCCGTAAGTCCAGTCGCACATCCACTGGAGACGTCGTTCTAATGGTTCAGGATAACTCAACTCCTTACTTGATCGCCATGATATCATACAGTCGCCTCTCTTCCAAAGTCTGGCAATACGCTACCTCATTTGAGCGGCCAGGAAATGAAATCAACAAGGAAAACATTGATCGTTTGGATAGTCAGATCTCGCAGTGGCACAATACAATTCCCGTCAGTTTGCAGTTCCAATCAGACGACAACATTATCTCAAATCATACTAATCGTGGCCAACGCCGTCTTCAAGTGATTCTCTATATGCGGACTAATCAGATGCTGGTATATATTTATAGACCTGTCCTGCATTCCGCCACGAGCATAATGGAGAATAGGCAATATGCTCAAAAGGTTGTCAATGTAGCGAAGGATACCATCAGGGTCCTTTCTCGCCTAAATGACACGTCTGATATCTACAGCGCGCAACAGGTTTGCTTCAACTACTTCCTCATCTCGGCATTGGCAGTACTCTTCCTTGCCGTTGCTCACGCGCCAGTGGAGTTTAGTCAGATGGTCAGAGACGAATTCCACATGGCCCTCGATCTTGTCAAGGGTTTCAGCTCTATGTCTCCCATATCAAAACGTCTATGGAAGACTATCAAAGGGCTGAAGGAGGTTGGGCCAAAGCTTGGAGTCGTCTCCCGACAGCAAGCATTGACAAATCCCAATGACCCTCACTCATCAGCTGCAGTCGCGATGGCGGGTCTGGCGGGCCATCAAGTCGATGAGATGGCCGCTTTCCCACAGTATCAGGAGTCAGACACTGCGGGCAGCAGCCCTATGAATGGGCAGCAGATGAGCCGTGAGCTAAGGCATCTTTTCGATAAGGCAGGCGCTTACGGAAACAACTTGTTCGCACAACCAAATGGACAATCTCGGGATATGGTGAATGGTTTCGTGGGATCCCAAAGGGATACGACATCAGGAGCAGAGGGGTTTAGTGGAGTATATGGTAGTGATGGGGAGTTTTCAAAGATTGTTGGAAACCTTTTCTGATCATCGAGATTGTATGAGAAATTTCTCAGATAGTGTACACATAATAAATTGGTCTATATGAATGGCATCGATTCCAAATTTATCCCCAGATATCTTGTCACGTTCATTCCTGGTGAATGGTGCTCAAGGCTGTGGCAGCAAGTAAGCGACAGGCGGGACTAGCGGCTGCCAACTATTAAACGCCAAACCCCACTATCAATTCAGCCCAACTTCTAGAGCTGCACCCCCAATGGTCTTCGATATTTGAATGGCTCTACCACACGATCATTTGTTGCGCAACTCATGAAATCACGCCATTTTATCACTGTCCGCGGTCTCTAAAGGTTGAACTGGCCAAGCGTGCGGGCAATCCTTTCTCGAGGTTACTAATTCGAAGGCTGACCTCGTCTAAGAATATCAGCCTAACAGATCAGGCAGTTGCAACAAGCGTCGTTAAATGCCTATGCCAGGTCCCATCAGGCAGTGATGATGTGCTTTGACAAAGCTATTTCGACCATACCTCGCTCACCACTTTATCCGCTATCCCAGATATTCATTGTCTCAGAACGCACGTGGATTTCAGAGCCCTTATCGCGGTCATATCTGCTCGATAACCTTGCCCCTGCCTGTGGTACACATACATCCACATAGCTGCACCGGTTCTCTTTGCGCGTGAAGGAGCGTCAAGATCGATCGCCCTTCTAAGGCATTGAACATCAACCATCAAGGTGTCTGCCAACGGGGCCTCGTCTCTGCCCCGGCTTGAGGATCTGAATCTCGCATCGCCAGGCGCATCGGGATCCACAATTTCCGTCACTCACACCACCTCCTCGGTCATGTCTACTTCTTCAGGCACGCCCGAATCCTGGATCTCCTCCTTTTGTTCACTCCTTGGCCACGAATATTTCGCCGAGGTATCAGAAGAGTTCATAGAAGATGATTTCAACCTCACAGGCTTGCAAACCCAAGTTCCTATGTACAAAGAAGCGTTGGAAATGATACTAGACGTGGAGCCAGAAGAAGAAGACGAGGAGGATGAGGAGGAAGAAGAGGAGGAAGACGAGGAGGAAGAAGAAGATGAGGATGCCGTAATGCAAGACGAGAACGGCCAACGGATACCATATCGGAGATCAGATCGAAAGCACATGAAGCTCGCCAACGACCTATCTGTAATAGAAAGCAGCGCAGAACTTCTCTACGGCCTAATTCATCAACGCTATATCACCTCTCGTCCCGGAATCCAACAAATGGCAGATAAATACGAGCTACAACATTTTGGCTGCTGTCCGCGAGTTTTCTGTAACCAAGCGCGCGTTCTCCCAGTAGGCTGCAACGACATCCCGGGCTCAGAAACTGTCAAGCTCTTCTGCCCCAGCTGTCTAGATGTTTACACCCCACCCAACAGCCGTTTCCAATCCGTCGACGGCGCCTTCTTCGGCACAACATTCGGCTGCCTCTTCTTCATGACCTTCCCCGAATTCGACGTCAGCGCCAAAGGCGACCCTCTCAATCTCGCAACCACGCATCCCGTCTACGCACCCCCATCACCACCCACAGCCGCAACCATCAAAGACGTGAGCGCCGACCTGGGAACAGCGAAGCACTCTCGCTCCTCCTCCCTTACATCCACCCCTGTAACCGGTACAGCGCCCACACTAGTACAAGATCCATCAGAACCACCCCTCCCACCACAACCAACGCACCTAAACGGCATAGCCACCTCCAATCTCGCTCCCAGCCTCGGCCCCGGCCGTCTGCATGAACCACGCATCTATGGCTTCCGAGTCAGCGAGCGCTCGAAAACGGGGCCACGCATGAAATGGCTCCGGATGCGGCCGGCCGACATGAATGAGTTGGATGAGTCGAGACGGTGGCATGAAGTGCATGGGGGCAATGCGGATGGAGAGGATGTACAAATTGGAGGGGGAGGAG
>JASZXT010000334.1:0-28405 GCA_035521555.1 Lecanoromycetidae sp. Uapishka_2
GCCATGCCTACGGGCGCGGGATTTGCGGGTGAGGATGGTGTGGAGGGCTTTGAGGAGTTGGAGGAGGAGGAGGGCGAGGAGGGCGAGAGCGAGGATGGTGGCGGAGTGGTCGGGCATGGTGAGACGTACGCTATGGAACCTATGGAGTTTGGAGTATGGTCTTTGAGAGAGAAAAGCTATTTACACATTGCTAGCCTGATGGATTTACTTGGCAACGGTGCCATGTTGGCCTTGCCTTGCATATTTTGGTCAATTGGCTGGAATCTGGCATCAAGTCCAATACGTGTGATAGGCTGGATTGGGTCATCAGTGCGCGATCTCTCGGAAAGTGTTTCTGGAATGTTTCGGACTGTCTGTCAAATGAGGTGGACCGAAAATGTAGATGGTGGTCTTGAATTACCCCTTTGGGATCGCTAGCTACAGGTCGGGCTACTCGGGGCCACCTTTTTGGATATCGAATCTTTCGGCGCTAATGGTACAGTCCCACAACGATATTTTCGCGAGCAGCATTCATTTTTATTATGTCAAGCTTTACTCCATCGGCAGCTGATATCAGCTGAGTCAAGTGTGCCGTATCTTCGTCGCAAGCGCTGGGCTCTTAATCCTGATATCCAATCACGGTTACAGTAAATATCATTTGCTTTGGAAAGACTTGTCTTCGTGTTGGGTTCCAGATGGACTATGCCTTGAGCACTGGGGCTTACCAGCTATCATTGTCCCTAAAGAAGAACCTTGTCAAAAGACTTGTGAGACATTTCACCCACAAGAGGGAAGATACACAACGATTGCTGGAGACTTCGTCTTGAGTGTATTCTGTGCGACATAGTCTTCTCATCTCTTGCATCTTGGATTATTCCTCTCTTATCGAAATATTCATAGACAAATTCCAGTACCGCCACATGCAATGCATTCTTTCCCCGGAAGCGAAACGAGGTTTGACAATTACTTGATCAGACAGGAAGATGTGTGGCTTGCAGTCCAGCGGCTTGAGATCCCACGATTGATAGTACCGTGCATTTTGATATCTGTGAGGACAACCTATATGAGGTGTTTCATCCGTGCACTTACCTTGCATGACCTCAGTTTGCAGCGTACACCCTTGGCTATATCCTTTACAATCTCTTCCTGCACCCGCTCGCCAATTATCCTGGGCCACTGCTGGCTCGCTCTTCTCTGGTTGGTACCACAGGCCATGCATGCATGTAGGAGAGGGCTGACACGGACTCTTCGCAAAAGCTTTGGCGAATCATTTACTCCTCCTCTGGGCGCTTCCACCGCGCCATTGACAAGCAGCACAAGCGCTATGGTACGTGCTCTCTTCATTCTCCAGAGCTCAACGTTCTCAAACCAATGCTCGTACCACAGGTGCCGTCTTCCGCGTCTCGCCTAACGAACTCTCCTTTGCCACGCCACAGGCCTGGAAAGCAATTTATGGCCACCAGCCCGCCGGCAAGGATCAACCTGTCAAAAGTCATTTCTATGACCTCTACGGCTCAGGGTACAAAAGACTATGCATTGGCAGCGAGCAGGATCCAAACGTTCATAGGCGCATGAAAAGAGATCTGACGGCCGCTTTCTCGACCAAGGCTCTACTTGAGCAAGAAGGGTTGATCAGTAACTGTGTGGATAGGTTCGTTTCGAAAATTGGGGAGCCAGCTGAGCCCTTGAATATGACGAAGTGGTTTGAGATGATTAGCTTTGATATATTGGGGGAAATGGCTTTTGGGGAGAGTTTTGGTGCGGTGGAGAATGGTAAGATTGAGATGCTTGCGTCGTCTTATTGACAGTGCGATTGACTGATGGCGTAGGTGAACCGCATTTTTGGTCTGAGATGATCGTGTCGCATTTATATTTCATTACCATTCTTGACAATCTCGCGCGGTATCCGCTCTTCTTGACAATCGGGAAAAGCATTTTGCCTTGGGCGACCACTGCTGTTCGTGATAAGCATTCTGGGTACACGCGCAAGCAGGTGGAGCGGTAAGTTTCGATGGCGATAGCAAGTTCGGTCTTCATTGTGTGCTGAATACTTGTAGACGACTGGGCACCAATTCTGCCCGTAAAGACTTTCTTTCTACGCTTGTCAAGAAAGTCGAGGGTGGTGAGGTGGACAAGGAGGAAATGACTGCTCATGTCTCAACTCTTGTGTGAGTCTTACCTCGGACCCATCGTCGAGCCAATCTTTCGATTGAGAGCCGGAAAAGAATCACCAAGAGAAAAGGGAAATCCAACACGCGCCAGCCACAACATTATGTCACCTTCCATCCTGAAGTGATAGGTGTTCCGTTCGCAGCTTACCAAAAGTTGTATAGAATCGCAGGCGGTGAAACAACCTCCACCTTCCTTGCTGCCACGACATATTACCTCCTACAAACCCCAAACGTCTACGCCAGATTCCAAGCCGAAATCCGAAATGCTTTCAACAGCTACGACGACATCACAGCCGCGGCCGTGCAAGGACTTCCTTATGTCCAAGCTGTCATCTCAGAAGGTCTACGCATGTATCCTCCCGGCTCGCAAGGCTTCCCACGCCTCAGCCCTAGCGCAGGAACAGACGTCGCAGGATGTTGGGTGCCGCAAGGGGTAAGTGTTCCCTACAATACAACTTCTGTGATCTGGCTTTGGGCTAATGAAAGCATGACATCGCAGACGGAGATGTACGTCTCGGCATGGTCTGTCACGCATGATGAGAATAACTTCCACGAGCCTTTCACGTTCAAGCCGGAGCGCTGGCTTGATCCAGAGTGTAGGGACAATAAGGAAGCGAGTCAGCCCTTCTCATTGGGACCACGAGGCTGCTTGGGCAGGAAGTATGGCCTCAACTCTCTTTTTGCTGCTTCAGTCTTTCTGTTACTGTCATCGTCATCAATCTTGTCGTTACCTCGCGCCCTTATACATAAGGCACCATCATGCCACCAATACCCCAGCATCTGTTTTCTTGAGGCTGACGATCCACCTATAGCTTCGCATACGTCGAGATCAACCTCATTCTGGCTAAGATGCACTATAAATACGATCTTGAGCTTGTGGACCCAGAGCTCGATTGGGAAGGACAGAGTACTGTCCACGTCATGTGGTCGAAGCCTGAGCTTTTGGTAAGGATCAAGCCCAAAGCTGCTTAACTCTGGATGCTGTTGAGCAAGAGCAACCTATGCAAAGGTCTGATAGTCAACTCATTGAGCTTGCGTTCCTGTGAAGTATGCGGCGACAACGCCCTCTTGCTATGGATCATGCTGTAAGGTGCGAGCGAACTCCTGAAAAAGGTGTGCTGTAGAAGTCTTTTCAGTAGAAGCCTTTAAAGGCACGAAAGAAAATTTTAACAACCTCAACTCTGTGCATCGCAACAATGAGAGCAAGATGCCTCTGAAAGGAACTGCAGTATGGTTTCAATAGTATCTTGAGGTGGGAAGATTGAAGGTCACTAGTGGGCATTCCCTGAAGCATCAGCCAAGCCTCTTAGGGCTGAATTAGAATAATGTAATGCTCAGCCGTTCCTCACTTCGTATTTTACAGTAAAGTATTTAGCGTATCCTGGCAAACACGTCGTAATTTACAATCAGCGGCGAGATAACGATTTTGTTTCACGCGTTACTCTAGAACCACATTGATCAAAATGTGGATCCCAGATCAAGCCACGAGTACGTCTCAAGGACGGCCTTCTTCTTCCAGCTTTAGTGATAGAGCTATCCAGTCCGCTAAGCATCTTCCAGATTGAATGGTGCCCAACAGTGTTCATCGGTCGGCGTCGGCCTTGCCGATTACCGCTTTCGTCCTCTGTATCTACCTTACTGTCTCTGTACCACGAAGACTGCGTGACATCTCATTTGCACAGGACATTATCATGCTATCAAGCCGTTCTCGTTATGCCGTATTGGAGCGTCAACTGTACGATTTGTTTGCTTAACAGCACTAAACCGTAAAGTTGAAACTAAAATCCACTGAAACCGTTTGACACACATTGTATGCCTTGATGTCAATAGATATTGGCAATTTCGTCTCGCATACTGCGCAATTTCTTAAATAAAGTCCACTGCGGTTTTTCTCTGCTTGACCTAGAGGTAGCAGTATTGCCAGAAGCTGAAAATATTGTTCGTTTTGACCACGTCTAGCGATGGGATCACTCTCTACTTGGGAAGGACGAACCAAACTCTCTCCCACTAGTTCAGCACTTCGTCCTCTTGACGTGCGACTCCTTGACATTCGAAGCGATGCGGAGATCATCTCCCACCTGCTCACACCACGCCCGGTAACATCATCAAAGAATGTCTGGGCATTCTGGGACAAGTGAACGACCTTTGCCCCAATTACAACAGAATTTCACGTTAAGATTTGTTCTCACAGGGGCTTCTCGGCTATGAGACCATGGCGCCAACGTAATGTCATCAATTGGGTGCGCCGCCTCGATTCGAGCTGGCAGGTCCGCGTGGTCAATGCCGTAGAAGGATCACCATTCCATTATGAGAACTTTATCGCCAAAGAAGATGTGCCAGACGCTGTGCGTGAGGGGAAGATGACGGGAAAGTTTGCGGGGATCCATACGTCTGATCATGTAAGGCTTCCGTTGCTGATAAGGCATGGAGGCGTATGGTAAGTCTGGCTGGCCTCGCAGCTGTTGTAATAGTTCTTGATGGGGTGTGCTGTGGATTCGTGTGTCGGGAAATAAGTACTGGCTTACTGAAGTACGGATCAGGATGGACATCGGCTTGATCCTCTTGCGAGACCTCGACTCCATCTGCTGGGATGCCCTCAGCTCCCCCACCAACCCTCACACCCTCTGCAGCATCATCGACGAGCGTACACTCTCCCTTTCCTTCAATATCAACAGTTTCATCGCCTCCCTCCCAAATAATCCCTTCCTCATCCATTGGCACGCCATCTTCCTCGTCATCTGGCGTAATCACACGTCAAGCACCGGTATCAGCTCTAACCCGCTCTTGCGTCACGTTCCTCAATTCAACATGAACCCGCAATTTATCGCTCTTCTTGGCGATAGTATCACGGGTGAAGAGTTGTCTGATTACGCAGGGCAGATGATCTCCTTCAGTAGGTTGATTGGACTCAGAGATCCGATTTCCGGATTCGATGGGAATAGATACTGGCGTGAGAACTGCCGCATGTTCCCTGCTACGGAAATCTATCCCTTTGACGTGGTGCAGACGTCAGAGCAGTTCTCGGAAGAGCGTCAGGCAAAGCTATTAGCGTTGGAAAGGACTGTGCCTGTTGATCATGCTAATCATGATCAAGCAGAAGCAGAAAGGTTGGTTGAGGGGACGCTGGCTACGGCCTCTTTCAAGAAGTTAAGTGGTGGTCCGTTTCAGAATGTGAGTTTGTCGAGTTTGTGGGATAAATCGATGGATGGAATGGATGATATTCGCGAAGGGACGTGGGCAAAATATCTTCGTCGTGGCAGCGTGGAGCTGGAGCAGACGAGAGACCTTAGCCCGCTCAAGGACGTAGAGGGTCGGAGTGGCGTTAAAAGAAAGGTGTGGAAAGTTGGGCTTTTGGAGCCGATTGAACCTGGTAAGACGGAGCTGATTGAGGATTAAGGAAAAGAGATCGCAGGTCAGAGAGGCATTTGGAGGATTCATACGTTGATAGACGTGAACCGTAGACCGCCATCAGTTCTATTTCATCGAAGACCCTGTGCAAAGCTGTAGCACAAACAGACATCCAAGAACGGCGAAATTTGCGAAGAATCTTAACCCACATCAAGCTAGTAGAGCGACTAGATCGAAGTATTAGCGTCTTCCCCACGCTGTTTTAGCGGCATTAGCTCCAATAAACAGGCCAATCCAAATATCTCCATCGAGGGCTACGCTTTGCCCTGCGTACTCTTCAAAAGACTTTGACTCCTCCGAGGACCTTTCCTGATGCGAATTGCATATCCGAAATGGCTTGTCCGCCAGAGCGGAAAAACAAATCGAGCACGCGGCAGCAAGCCTCTGCACAAGCGTCAATGCCGTCCATTAGGCAGGTATAGTGGCTAAAAATTCAAGGATTTGCGTCATGGTCCTCACTCAAGGCACCAAGAGAGTATAATTAATAAAGCTTTATTCCCCTACTTACCTGCCGTCCCATCTCCAGTGCTCCCGCAAGACTCTCTTTGTATCCCCAGTTCTGTAATCCAGGATCTCGAGAAAGTGAATCTCGAACCCTCTGTCCCATCATCATGGCGTCTTCGATCGCCCTTGTCTCCCTCCTTCTCAGCGCCTTTCTCTTCCCCATGCAAAGTAGCGGGCAGCGTATCCCAGACCGCACGAGCATTATCATGTACGAGATGGAGCAGTTGATGGTCGATACGGCCGGCATCAATGACAACGCTTTCCTCCACCCGATTCAGCCGACATGTGCAAATTACGCTTTGAATGGTGGTTTGGTGAACGACAATAATTTGGGAAGGCAGAGCTCGGCGCAGTGGATTAGGAATGCTTTCCGTAAGTTTTGTTTCGTAGATGTGCTTCCAAGCGGTGTGATTCTGCTTGGAGAAGTGCTCGTCGAAGTTTGGTCACGAGTAGCATTCTGAGACCTTTCATAATCAAAAAATCTAGAATCTTCTGCGCTTATTGAATGGAAATTTGTGGTGCTTGAATGCTTGAAAGGTGGGACGAAAGTTTTGGTCTGAGAGATACTGATAGGGTAGCAGACGACTTCAACACTGCCAACGTCACCGCGGGCACCGGTGGCCTAGACGCCTCTATCGGATTTGAGGCAGGTTTAGCTACGAATGTCGGTCCTATGATCCCAGACTCCATGTTCTTTTTCAGCTTCTTCGTCAGTGATGTAATCTCCAGTACGTATCTAACACCTCGAATGTTTCAATCGCATAAACCTGATCACCCTTCGTCAACAGTGGCAGACTGCGTAGCACTAGGCCTCGTCATGGCGGTCGGCAACTGTGGTGGCCCAACTGTGCCATTCCGTGCTGGACGCATTGATGCCACAGGCCCCGGGCCAGACATAGAATGTAACCCAGAGTCGAACATCACCCAAACCTTGGGTGTATTCTATAACACTGGCATGACGCAGGAAGAGGGTATCACGCTGGTAGCTTGTGGCCATACTATGGGCGGGTGAGCGTTTTAAAGCGGCTTGCATAAGTCTTGCGTCGATTTTCCAAGGGCTGACTGTGCTAATAGCGTTCATCACTCCACCTTTCCTAATATTGGTAAGCATAGACCCTTCATGCTGATGAAATCATCTTCATTCTCCACTGCGTTTTGAAAGCACATGCGCCAGTATCATCGGCAGCCAGTTGAGCCTCACTTGGCTAAGATATGCTTGATCACTGAAACCCTGGAGGTTTGCTGACTTGTACTTTTATGTAGTCAACAACGCAACTGTTACACCCAATAATACAGATGGGCGGGTAAACTTCGACGATACTGTCACAATCCATGATTATGACACGTCAGTCTAGTAGCATCCCATGACAACGCAACAAGTTCACTGATAATAACTCAGAATCCACCAATACGTTACAAATACAGGGAACCGAGGAGGTCCGTTGGTTACCTCACCGAACGCCACTGTTCGCTCCGATTACCGTCTTTACAACTCGGACAAGAATGTGACTGCAAAGAAGTGGGTTTAACCCAGAATCCACGTCGCATAGACTGATCCGACCAGGTTGGCGTCGTCGAATGAGTACTATCAGAACCAGTGTTCAAAAGTGATGGCTAAAATGATCGACGTATATGACCCTGTCAATATAAGGTATCTCTCAAGTTAAGCTGACAGAGTCTTAGACTGTACCAAGGGGCGTAGAACTAACACCTGAGATTAAACCCGAGGACGTAAAGTATATTAACGTGACCCTCGATCTCGACTGGAATGGACAGGAGACATTGAATGGGGCTATCAGGGTATGTGAGATATCCTAATCCGATCTTCCTCGATTCTTACATGGCACAGTATCTGCAAAAGCCTGGTCATCCAGCACCTCCTAAAACCGTGGAGTCAGTCATTTTGAGTCTTCCACCTAAATCTCACCTCTGCTGACGTTGCTAGTATCACCTTGGTCACTCGATCAGGAGAACTTGGTCCAACCGTCGTCGGTACGACCAATTCCACTTATACTGGAGGTAGCATTTTCGGGCCCACAACCTTCTACGTTTTCGTCCTCCCATTTTCTTCTGATCTCGGGCTCTCCGGCATCAAAGTCTTCAATCGGATATTACCACTCACGGACACGTTCTTCGTTGTGCATTCTCTCTCTCCCGTGAGCCCAGAGCTGACCATGCCTGACACCCCCGAGACATATACATTCAACACTACCGCAGCAGTAAGTGATATGTATCCCTTTAACACTCGTAACGTTATCGCCTTTCCAGGATGCCAGCCACATCAAGACATAGAACGACAATCAAGTGGCTGACCTAATCCAATTAGCTGCTCAAAGAGAACGTCACCACGCTCCCCACAACACTCAATGCCACCTTCTCCAAAGCCGTTATCCTCGAGGGCGCGGTCGGCAATCGTGGCGTCGCCAAGGCAAGTTATCCATTGCTGTATGTTGGGGATGCCGGGCCCTTCGCTATATATACAGGAAATCATACGTCGGGCAACATGACTGGGAACCCGGAGCTCACAAGCTCCAGCGTAGATGTCGTAGGCGAGGGTCTGGACACCGAAATTCTATATTATAGGTTGTATTTCGGGGTCAAGGGTGTGCCTGCTGTATAGTGTGGAGGCGAGACGGTGGGCGAGGTCTTCTGGACCCACTTAGTCGATAAGCTGGACTTCTTGTTCCTATGTAGGCGGAGGAAAAGATGTTTAGTAATGACATAGGTAGAATACTATACCTGGGTTGAAGTAGACTTATCACCTTCCCAGCTCTTTGTTTCGCGGATGCGAATTCATTACAGGATTGTTCGTTTGCAGCTTTGCGTTGGTACATTCAGCATTTCGCATCATCTTGAAAGCAGAGTCTCCTCGATAGAAGAAAACAATACTAACTAAGCCGCTTGTTGATGGTCAATCTGTTGCCATTTCATCTTTGGAGCCCAGTCATCTGCACTCTCGGTCACAACTGACGCATCCCAGGAATTGAAATCCGTGAGGTGGTCATCTTTGCGCTTTGAGAGAGATATTGTTGGTGGTATATCTTCCACTGACAAGGCACTGCATAAGGTGTACTGACCGATCTTAATGAAATACCCTCGACGACGAACATCGAATATCTGGTACACAAAATGTTGTCATACTAGGGTACCGACAGACGGATTACCAGGAGACGATGCGATTCGAGAAGCGGAGCCGACAGGTAACTTGTTTGACGGAAGAAGGAAGTCGCTTTTTTGGATCTCATGCTATTCCGAAACTGATAGATATAGAAGCGCGGTATTCGCTATGTCAGACCTGCGTAAATTCTTGAGATTCCCAACCATTTGCGAAATGCGGCAGTTTAAGAGCTTGACTTCTCTGATTCTACGCCCTTGTGAGGTAGCTTTCCTGGGATTCAGGCTCACGTCATCACCGGATTACTCATGTTTTGTCTGTAGGAGCTTCTTGGTCACTCTGGATTTTCATAGCCAAAGTCTTCATCGAGCGTGAATTCCATCTTAGACTTTGATCGTCGAACCAAGCAACTCACCGCCTTCAGTCAACGCAATTGCTCGTTCACTTATGTCTTCAACTATGGGGTCAATTGACAGCAGCATATGCAGAGTTCTGGTAAAACACCTGTATTTCCTACCATATTGAGCCACCCAGAAATGCAGCACTTCTACCTTTCCAGATTTCATGCACCCAAGACCCTGGACAAGGCCTATAAGTAAAGCCACAATCCATAGTCTAAACCTCCCACTTGCCCCGCTGCATCTTCCAGCCCGATTCATCCAACACATTTCGGAGCGCACTTGCTGTTGAACGTGCAGTCAAACGAACCGCATAATTCTGACTTTGTCCACTTATCATCATCGCACTTAAGCTACAATCTCTTTGTCAGCAGAGTCACTACAATTAAGAGCCAGTCGAGACAAACAATCCATTGCTTGTCAGAGGAGCATGCTAATCTGCTGCTACTGCAGCTTGAACCAAGTTCCTCCACGAGGTCAGTGCAACGAGCGGAAATAGTAGCATCGGTTTCAATTGGGTTGCTCATAACGAGAGTAGAGGCTAGAAGGGTTAGAAAGCTGACAAGGGTAGTCGCGCGAGCGTACATCCTAACGACTGAGATATGCGTCTGGCATCAGGTTAGTGCCAAGCCTCCGCAAAAACGTCTCAAAAACTCATATCCTTAGTGTGTATATCTTCATTGTTGGCCTGGCCCTGGCCCCAAAGGAGCTAGCAGGAAGCAGCTGTGCTCAGCTCAGCCTAGCTAGCTCTAAGGGCGCCAAGAACTCCAGCATCTAGGCGATACCGTATGGAATAGCTAGCTATGTACAAGGTGTAGGTGGGCGGGTAAAACAGCTGCTAGATACAGGCTTTCCTCGCTCGTTAGAAGGATGAGAGACGAAGGGGAAAACTGGGCCTGGCGGCCCTATGAAATAGCCCCTGAACTCCGCCGCATGGGCCACCTGTATATATCACGTGACTAAGGCCTGCACACTAACCTCCAACTAAATTGGGCGACTGGAGATAGGGATGTGGAGTGTGAAGTCCATGAACATCAACTTTGATACTACAACTTCGCGTACAAAGTTCTACTAGACGTTATTTGCTATATTTTTTGTACCAAATATATTGATCGCAGGGGCGTATTCCGTATAGTGTGTTCGTTTTACTATTTGGCTTATCTTGGTCCCTGGAGCTGGCGCCCATAGCAGGAAGATTAGAAATCCCGGGCGCCTAATGAGCCCTAGGGCTGGCCCATTTGGCCCATTGCTAGGTGAACCCTGTAAAGCTGGGCGGAGCCAGCCTTGCTGCGCCTCTTTCCCCGCGCCAGACGTCGGTTGAATTCATCTTCAATACAACTCGCCATCGTTCTCAATGACTGAGATAGTCATGATGTCTGTACTTGGCGCTTTCACGAATTTTAGTTTCTAGATCGCTCATCGCTCGACTCCGTGTTCGAATTTTTGATGTTGCCTTCTCTCCTCAATCAAGTTCTCCTTCGTTTTGACCAAGTTCCATATACTTGTCTGGTATCCATTGCCGCTACCCGATCTACAACAGATCACCTCAGACGCGCTACATTAGACAGCTCAGCTACTTTATATGCTGCATTGTTGAATTGCTTGTATTCAAAATGGACCCCGCTTCGATATGGGCTCTTGTCGAAAGCTCGGCCAGCTTAGCTGTGAAATGCTTCAGTGTAGCTAAAACTTTGAACGATATCGCGGCGAAGTACAAACAGTCCAAGCTCATGATCTCTTCTGCTGTCCAAGATCTAGAGACCATCCAATTCGCGTGGACTCGTATTGGGAAATGGTCGCAAATTTATGCAGAGAAGAACGGGTTCGAAAGTCAGAACGGTATTGCGGCCGATCATGAACTTTTCCAGCGGATTGAGAAGTCTTTAGCGGTCGGTAATATGGTCATGGAGGCTCTTGATGAAGATCTATTACCGTACAAGAATGTCACTGAAAATATTAGCTTTAAAGTGCGAGCAAAGATGGTCTGAAATGAGACCGCTTTTAGTGCTCATCGGGACCGTATCAGTCATCAGGTACATGCTATAAGTTGCTTGTTGCAGATCTTACAACTCGAGCTCTCCACTGCCCCTGCCCGGAATGGCCTACTTCCTTTACCGGATCGCATACTTCGGAAATGCGACGAAAGCGCATGCAGTATTGTACCGTCCCGTATGTCGTCTCGAATCTCACTCTCTACAACGTATAGCTCGAAAAGTCGAGCTAGTGTAGCTCTTGAGTACAAATTTTTCAGCTTTGAAGATTCTTTGTTCACCGCCAGAGTCTACAAGAGGAATTATAGGACTGCTTTCATCGAACAGCTGTTCAAGACGGAACGAGACGAACTGGCTTTCAACGGAGCCTGCCGCTCTGGAGATGCAGAGCAAGTAAAGCGCATTCTACGGGAGAAACCCCCCAAGTGGGACAGTATCCCCAAATCCTGCTTAAAGGAAGCGGTCAAGTACGGTGAGCGTGGGATTGTCGATGCTATCGTGCATCATGATGTATACGCTCGCAACTGCACCTTGATGCGTACGGATGGTCTCGCACTATTGCAGATCGCCCTCACTAAAGGTGATGTCGATATGACAAGGGTTTTGCTGAAGCACCAACATTCCTCGCCTATTCTCTTCAAAGTGCATGAACTTGAGGCATTGCTTCTACAAGTAGCTAGATCTTCTCATAGCTCCGAAATCTTGAGGCTTCTAGTCCAAGCCGGTGCTGCTGTTGATTGTACCGGTCCCGATGGCTTCCAACCCCTCCATCATGCTTCGATGAACAGCAGTGGGGAAGAACACATCATCACATTAATCAACAATGGAGCTCACATCGATGTCGCAGTACCTTATAAATGGGAACATGCAGTATACACAGCGCTGGAGTTGGCTTGCTTGAAGGGGAACTCCGCAAATGTGAAGACGTTGCTTCGTCATGGTGCCAACGTACTTGGCCCAGACAGCTCTCACTTTGGGACTTCTGTCAGGCTGGCAGTCCGTTCCGGATGTCCATCAACATTATGCAATTTGTTAGCATACTACGACGAAAATAATCTATCTCTCCGCTATACGGAACAGCACGACTTAATCAAATTTGTCATCAGCAGGCTGAAGATTGATTCTACCTTTTTTACGAAAGAGCAAATCTTGCAGGTTTCGAATGTATGCCTACTAGGCTGCCTGGGGGATTGCACGAATGAGGAGAATGATCAGATCTTCCATTGCTGGGCTCGGTGCAATGGGTTCCTGAGGCGTCCGTCGATTGCCGAAGACCTGTTCTGTATTTTATTGCACACTGGCGCCGATCTCGACGACGTAAATGTTGCGGGACATACGCCATTGCATATCGCTGCCCACAATTTAGATATATTCTCTGTTAAAATTCTACTTGACAACGGCCCTTGTCGACCTATCCGTCTCGATCGTAGATCCATAGTCGAAAATTATTGGAGAGGAATATCTCCAGGCTCAGCGGAACTGGCATGTGTCAACATCTCGTCTCTTCTCAAGCAGCATAAATGCCTAATCGAGGGCACGACAGAGATTCCTACGTCTGTCTCCGCTTGTGAGCGGGCCTTTCCTCTAGACGAGCTTACGACGGGCAACATCATGAAAACGTAATGCAAACCCTGCATAGCTTTCATGACTTATAAATATGATGGTTGCGTCGAGATCGTTTCAACTGGTCATAGATACTGTGTGATATCTAAGCTCACGTTACAAAGGCATTTCCGACTACATCTTAGGAAAATGGTAACAGGCTCTCACCCAAATATTTCAACGCAGCTCAAGTCAGTGAATCTACAGAATTCAAAGCTTCTTATGCTGTCGTCCCACAGTGCTAATGACTTGCTTTATTGATTATTCGCTTTACCCGAAGTACTACGCAGCCTTCACATCCCTCCGTTTCAAATGTACTATGTACCCCTGGAACGAAGAATCATTTCCCAGGATAACTGTGAGGTATAGTCTGTCAGAACACCACACATCATATTCATTGATTTTGGATTTCGTCAATGAACAGTAATTTCATTCCGTCTGATCGTGCCTACTTTTAGTATCGGTGCGTTTATAATGATACAAGGTCGATCACTAGCATTTCCATGCGATTGGTCAGCAAGAAGTGCAACTGTGGAATTGTGTCTTGTTTTTCGTGGATACAGCGTAAGTTCAAGGTCCGCCCTGGAGATACGAGTGATATGCGGCTGGTTCCACGAACTCATGGCGACCATATCGAATGATGGTTCATACAAGGTCTTTGACTCCTCTAAGGTAGTAGGATAAATGTAGTCTGCTTTCGTGGACTAGTAATGTTGTCAAAGCTGGGACTCCAGACAAAGCCAAATTAAGAACGAAATGAAAACCGAAAATTACCTGTTTGACAGGTTAGTTGGATGATTTAGATGAATATTGGAGATTGCCTTTCTTTTGGTGGTAAATATTGGTGGGAGCTTTTAGGCTTTCCTAGCGATATGAAGGTCTCCATTGTTTCGCCAGCGTCTGAGGGCTGAACAATACCCTTTAACTTACATCATCCCAACCAGGGACATAATCCTGCGGGGTTTGGATACTCTAGGAGTTATTCCCTCTATGTTACCGATACACTTCACCCTGTGGCCAAGTTGAGTATCGTTCGACATTCGAAGATAGAGAGTTAACCAAGCTCCTCTCGGCCTTCCATGGGTGATAGATTCGAGGAGTGTTGTTGAAGGACGAACCGAATTCTTGCATGAGAAGCTTGCTGATGATTGGCTGTGAGATCCGAGCTAAAAACAGGTCTGCATGATGCTAGCCTTGTCTAAGCCACGATCCCGCTTTCTTCCAGTCTCGGACCTCAACGAGCGTCTTCTCTGTTTCCATCAACATCGCACCATCGCCATGGCCTGGTAACTACTTGGAGATTTTGTAATTCAACGTAAAGCCGCTCGCCCAGGTGCTTGCTGTTCAATATTGTGTCTGGGAGAGTGAGACTACTTAACGTCGTAGCCTTACCTGTGATTAGCCGGTCCACAGGTTATAGTCCTTGAAATACGCACCCAACCTTAGCACAAAATCTCTGACCAGTCCCGCTTTCATCTACACTATAATGGACCCGGCTTCAATCTTCGCACTCGTGGAGGGTGCTGGTGGCTTGGCTCTGAAAAGCGCTACTCTGGCAAAGAATCTCAAGGACCTTGTCTCCAAGTATCAGCAAGTCAGACTCACAATTCTGTCTATGGCACAAGGCCTTGACACTATACAACTAGCATGGATTCGGATTGAGAAATGGTCTCGATCGAAGGCTTACAACAACCCCACCGCAGACTTGGCAGATGCTGCCGACGACGATGAATTCTTGCAGCGACTAGCGAGGTCGCTAGAAGTGGGCACAATGGTTATGGAAGCATTTGAGGAGGATCTTCTCCCCTATAAAGACAATGCAGAGACTTTCGGCTTTAGGAAACGTACCAAGGTGCTCTGGAATGAAACCAACTTCCAGATTCATCAGGATCGCATCAACAGCCAAGCCTTAGCTATGAGCTGTTTACTGCAGGTAGTGCAGCTGGAGCTTGCGACAGACCGTAAGGAAATGCTTTGCCGCTCAGAACAGACTTTGCGCAAGTCCGATGAGAGCGCATATTCTATCGTGCCCTCACGAATGTCATCACGTTCATCACTACGAAGCTCGGAAAAGTCAGAAAGTGGATCATTAAGGTATCAATACTTGAGTTTCGAAGATTCTCTCTTCACAGCAAGGGTTTACAAGAGGAATTATAGAACCGCAGACACTGAACAAACTCCCAAGGCAAAGCAAAAACAGACTCAATCTTCATTCGAAGGCTCAGTCCATCATCCGGCGGCTATGCCAAGTACGGAGAAGGTCCTCGAGCTCCTGGAGTCCACAGCAAAACCTCTGACTGAAGATAAAGATATGACTGTAATTAAACAACGGAGAGCATCCGTACATCGTAACGAGCATGGTGACATAGGAATGTCTCGCGGCTCGGATCTGGACAAAGAACTTCAAGCCGAGCTTGATCACATGAAACGTCTCTTAAGAAACCCTGGGTACAAATACTCCCGAAACGACCCTGTCCAAGGACGTCTTCATCATTATCTGGAAATCAAAGATGTCAAGACCATCTTGACCATCTTGTCTAATGACTATGAACACTGCAAGTCGAGAGCCATGCAGGCATATGGTCACTCACTAATCTTGTCCACTGCTTATAAAGATGATCTCGGTATGTTGACTTTGCTGTTGGGTTTTGAAGCTCGAGTCAATAGATTGATGTTCGCAAATCGCCCGCTCCATACAGTCGCACGCGCAGGAAATATAGAAGCCATGAGAATCATACTGGAGGCTGGATCCCCCGTTGACAGTTTGGATGATGATGGTTTCCGTGCTCTTCACCTTGTGTCGATGACCGACGATCGACAAAATCACATTGATCTACTAATTAGTAAAGGGGCCGATATCGAGAAAAGATCCATTGTCGACCACTTTACACCTCTTCAGCTTGCTGCTTTCCACGGATGTGCTACTAGTTGTCAGGCACTGCTTCGGCACGGGGCGAACATGTCTGGCAATCATGGCTCGGGTGGTTCCCCGAATGGTAATTGCAGTGTCCTTGACCTTGCAATCCGAAGCGGCAGTGTACCAACCGTGCGCCAACTCTTGGAGCATTCTTTGGACAGAGGAGTCCATTTTGACTCGGAGCAGCGGATTCTCATTAGATTCATCAGCGAAAAGTTGAGGACAGAACACGCTTCATTTACGAATTCGCAAATCTTGCACGTTGTTCGCAGAATATTGTACACAAAAGGAGTATTCAGCCATCAATATGATGAGGGTGACACTCTATTACATCGCTGGGCTCGATGCATTTGGTCAAAGGACGAGTCAAAGCTAGCAGAGGAAATATTCGGACTCTTATTACATACCGGTGCAGATGCATCCTCAGTCAACGATTCTGGTCGAAGTCCGCTGTACATCGCTGCCCACAACATGTTCGCATTCTTCTAAACCATGGCGTCTCCATGGATTTCCAATTCAATGTTGACTCTGTAATAGAAGCTCGGAAACAAGGCACCCTTCCAGGTGAGATGACGACCAGAGATCCAGATCAGATCTTTAGAGAAGTCTCAGCAGAAATTGCTGCGTATAACTATAGTGATGCTTGCCTGAGTCTCTACGCTCGATAAGATCGTCATAGGGCCATGGAAATGATACAAGGGATAGAACCACACATGCCCTTGGATTTTATTGGGAGGAAATTGAAGATGTTTAGTGATTACGCATAGAATAGTATTACCTTTAATCGTACCCATGGTAGTCGTAAAGAAGGTCATTCTATGATACTTTCGCGCATGCAGCATGACCCATATATGCTTATTAATTACAATTTCAATCTACCGGCCCTTCATGAGACAGTGTAGTCAATGCATACGAAGCTTTGTTGACAGGTTGTCCCATTCAGCTTGTGAAGATTAACCTTGCATCTCACTCGTCGATATCCTGTCTCCAAGCATAACATAAAAGTGCATGGATTACATACCTTACCAATGAATCAGATTCCACGTCTCATAGATAGACAAATTCTTAGCGTTACCCACCAGCTAATCGTATAGCCTAATTCAATATATATTCACAAACTCATATTCGCATGTCCTATTACTGAAGTACTCATTTTCTGGAATCTTGGGTCTTTATCATCGTGTCCCGTTCTTTCTCCCTTGCAGATTCAGTCTGTCCACAACCTACAGCTCGGGAGATGAGATTCTCGTCAACCAGACACGGACGAGAGACGCTAGTACGATCCGTGACATGCTGAAGTTGTGTTCTTAGCTCCTCTCACACGTCAAGATTTTTGGTAAGCCTTCACCAAAGTACATTGGCTGGTCCGCCCCAATCAATTCGCCTTCTTTGATGGCTGGGTACAGTGGGTGAATAAAAGGGGTCTTCAAAGTCAACGAAGACTTGCACCAATTTAGAACGGGACATCCATGTCTTCTACGCTTTCCTCATCCCTCTGGTCTTTCCTGACCGCACTTCCTTCTACGCATTCCTTGATAAATCTTACAACAGCGTCCAGCCACGGCTTCTGGCTCGGCACGAAATGACCCCCAGGATGCACTACCACGTTCTCCTCACCACCCTCACTCACCTCAACCAACTGTCTCCCTCTAACCTCATCAACAACCACATCAACCTGTCCCAGCACATGCAACAAAGGCGTACGAATCTTCGGCTCATAAAACCCGGCATATTTCTTCCCAGGCGCTTTAAACCCACTGTAAGAAACAGCAAACTTCAACGGACCTTGAACGAAACCATCTACACCATCCCTACCCTCCTGTATGAAGCTCTGTAGAAACGGTATCCCACCATCTTTCTCCGCCCTCCCAAACGCCTCTTTCCTCGGCTGTCCCTCCAACAAACTCGCCACCATCGCTGCAGCAGCAGCACCCTGACTAAATCCTATGACGCCATCGAAAGGCCCCTCTTGCCGTATACACTCGGCTACACTACCGAGCCCCTTCTCTAAACCCTCGTACACTATTTCCTTCGGATCGTCATGATCTTTCCGCCGCCACCAGCCGTATGCTTCTGGTGCTTCAGGAACGGGAAGGTCTGAGGCTTCGGGGTCATGGCCGGGAATATCAGCGAGGGCGAGCTTGTGGGGTCCTTGAGGGTAGGCGAGATGGAGGGTATGGTTGGGAAAGGCTTTTGTAAGGGATTTATGAAGGGCGCGGGTTTTGGCATGAAAGAGGTGGGAAGATTGTGTAAAGCCTCATCACATGTTCAGTGCTGACTGATATGCTGTTGGGCGCTCGAATTCGAACAGAAAATCATACCGTGGAGCATCAGTATTCGGAGAGGAGTCGGAGGCGTCCCATTAGAAGTAGAGGTGGACATGTTGCGGGAAAGCAGGCGGAATTGATACGGAAAGAGTCTAGGAATGGTATAGCAATGGTGTCGAGAAGCTACGGGTCCATGGCACATGTCATTGGGACCTATATCATAAGCTTGAGGAGTAGTGGACGAATGTCATATTATCGTCCGATCAGTAATATATGGTCCTATAGAAAGTATGAGTAGTCTGGTTTGGAGCTAACCAGCCTGCTGCTGTCGACCGCTGAGTCAGCTCTATTCCCCCACGAGCACCAGGACAAGGATGCATCACATACATGGAGAGCAGGAAGCGAGCGATACCAGGCCTATCCGTCGATTATAGTTATCATGTGCAGACCCTCAAGGACATACAAAATCTGAACATTAATCTACGAAAATGCATGTCATTACTTGAGGTTTACTAATATAAGGAAGGACTTTTCAGCGGGTTCTACGGAGTATTCGCAATTATTTCCTTACCGTCGGTACTACCTACGGCCGCCCCACTCCCTAAATTCACCTTACTCAATTATAAGGTAGGCGAGGACGATAGTAGCCGTAGTAGACCTACTAAGGAGCTGCGAAAAATTATATAGGAACGATTAGGGGCTGCAAAGCGCCAGAGCGCACCCCAAAACTTGCATCCATGATTGTAATGCATCAGTAATTAGAGCCCTCTAATAGGAACAGTGAATTTAATTGAACACTCTGAAGCTCTAGGAATTTGCTGTGAGTCTGATGATTGTTATCTAAAGTCACCCTACTATATCACATATATACGACTAGGTACCCAAAAATACACGCCAGAGTGGGACCAGGGGAAGAGCTTGTTGGTCGTTCCTAGGAACTAAGCCCCAACGCCACGTCAAGGCCAAGCTCGTGTTGGGGTAACATAAATCGCGATAAAATGTTAGCGTAAAAAATCAACAAAGGGAGCCGCACTCACTTACCGTTTCTTGTACCTAGAATCCCACGACGCTCGCGCGTTGCGGTACATCCTCGTCTCCTCACTGGCTCTCACTCTTTTCAACTCCCTCTCCAATTGCGGAACGACCAATTCATACAACTTCTTAGCGTCCTTGGGGCTTACCAGATTGAGCATGTCCGCCAAACAGTGCAACTGCTCATGCAGTTCTGCCGCCGACATAAAGTCGGCCTCAGTAAAATGGTCAGGCGTGGTCTCCGGCCTAACTTGTGGATAGTCCAGACCACGAGCAACTTTTCTCAAAGGTTGGCCAGACGGCTGCCCTTCAGCAGGCCGTTTACCAAGCTTGATTGGTATCGCGACCGAATGCCGGCGATATGCTGCGATGTCCGCTTCCAAGTGTACCGGAGGAGGACCATCCAAGCCCGCAGGCCGAAATCTGCCAAGATCTAAGCTGGCACGGAAAGCTGACTCACTCTGCAGAGAAGAACGTGGTGGCTCCGGAGGAGCTATATACTTGACCCATTCACCATCGTCGTTCTGTCTGATGTGGCGGTCCCTGTAGATGGTAAGCAGTCTCCTATACTTACCTGCCAGGGGTTTCTCTTCGTCCGGAAGAATCGCTTCGAGAGACTTGTCATCTGCCTCAATATAATCCGCTAGATCTGCGAATCTGTTTGAGGCGAACAGGTCGAAGCTATCTCCATGCGCAACGAAGCACCTCCTGGCATAGGCTCTCACAGAAAACAGGGCTAGGTCCAAGTCCACATCGTTCCAGCCTTCGTAGACAAGGTCGTTGACTCGCTCCTCTAGAGCCTTCAAGAAAGGCGTTCGAGGACGGTTACGAGTCTTGTCGCTGGCCTCCCAGGCGTTCAATGACTCTTCTTCCTTGTCTAGACGTGGAACAATGATGGTCCATGGTTGCTGTGAGATCTTAGAATTCTGCCTACCATCTTTCAGGACCTTGCACAAGTGCCCAGGATAATCGCCAAGAGCTGCGTGGAACCGAAAGAGCCTGGTGTCCTCGGTCACCTTAGAGAGGTCCCGGCTAGTAGCATCCAGATCCGAGGCGGTCTCCCTCACATATTTGTCAATACATCGGACAGCGTCCGATGCATCTGTGGGTGTGAAGTGATTCTCGTCAGTTCCGTTTGCATAGCCGGCCAACTTGGCAACCAGCCGGTAAAGATCCTGAGTGCTCGCAGACAGCTGTTGACTTCTGACGGCTGCCGTGTAGTTTGATTGGACGGTAGCCATCTCGGTGTCATTAGCTGCGGTAGGATGCCCCTCAGATTTACCGCAGAACGGGCTGGACCCCGAAGATGGACCAGGACACGGGGCAGGCAATATCCGGTCTCGCGGTTGGAGAGGGTGTTGAAAAGCGATGCACCGTGAGGCAGGCACAAGCCTCGAGAATGTACCCTTCTCATACTGTGGTCGTGTGTTAGCCATGATACGAAATTTGGAGCAGGGTAAATACCTATGGAGAGGAAAAGCAGAGACCGTGGGACGAAAACAAAGGACATTCAAGGGACGTTGGCAGGGAAACCTCGCTGACTCATTAAAACTTGGCAATGAAATAAGGGAATGGGCGCTGACCTGGTGCTCTTTGTGGGGGAAAAAGCTGACTCGGCGGCCGACAGGAGTGGCATCATACCGGGAGCTTAAACCTCCAGCGGTCTAAAATTAATTACCTGGTAGCGTAATACATGGCTCCACCTCTGAGCTACTTTACCTTGGTTCTACACCTATCTTTAGGATTCACTGCCTCGTGAGCCAAACCCTCTAGTAGACTATTTCCTCGATAATCTCAGATTCGTTAGGTATATATTCATTTTGCCTGTGAAAGTATGGTATTTAGTTATATTTATAACTTTGATACCGAACTCCAGCCCGGTGCTGGGCGTAATATTGAACTAAGATTGGTGCTGGTCCGCTGGGGGGTTTGGCCTATAAGGTAGTGAGCCTTCTACTAGGCGTTGACTAGCTGTATGGTATTATATTTTAGACCGCCGGAGGTTTAGAAGCTCCCTAGTTCTTGAATTTGAAGACCTTACCGGCTATTGCCGGCCAGCCCTACAGAATACTTTAATATTTTCAATAGACAACTTCTTGTTTCCTGACCACACTTTGCTTCTCTTGCAATCTTCAATATTCGGCCAGCCTTACAGAATACTTTAATATTTTCAATAGACAACTTCCTGTTTCCTGACCACGCTTTGCTTCTCTTGCAATCTTCAAAATTTGAAATAAATAACCTTTCTCATTTTGTTCTAACATCACGCGACTTCGCAAGCAGTAGTTGGCCTACTCAGAACGCTTCCATCAACAAGCATCCCGTTACCTACAACTTCAATATCGATTACCTCGTCACTCGCTCGCAACAATGACTGTCCTTCTCGATTCCGAGATTCTTTCACCCTTGTCGAATATGGGTGTAGCCGACGCTGGTTTCTTTCGTCTACCACTAGAGATCCGCCAGAATATCTACAGACAGCACCTCCTTATGAGCTATCGTCCCACGCCCTGGATGGTCTACAGACATACCCATGCCGATAGGTCCCCACGGGGTAAACCGTTCCCTGGAGTCAATAAACAGTTTCATGAGGAACTTTTGGATGTTCTAAAGCATGAACGAGAATTTTGTTACAGAATCGATTCTCAAGACGCAAGATTTGATCTTCTCGCGCTCACTTGTTTTCGGGTTCTAAAACGACGTATAAGCTTTAGCGAAATTCGACATCTTGTTGTGGATATCTACCCACCACACCCAGACCGTCCCATCGACATGTATCACATCTGGAAAGGCGTGGATAGCCTCTGCAACGACCTTCGTAACGCATCTGTCATACCCAGCCTTTCCATACAATTTGTTGAAGACGAGATCGCGAAGTGGTCTACAAACGGTAAACCGAATGAAACGATGGGAGTCATGTTGTGGGACAAGCAGACAACGAATTGTGATGTTGGCTTCATTTTAGATGTGTTCGCTCGTCTTACCAACGTCACAAAATCCACCATCTCTCTCCCAACATCTTTAACGGATCACGAAGATCTACAAGCCTTTGCACAAGGTACTCGAGATTCTATGACAAACCTCCATCCTTTCACCCGAGAAATGGTTGATCTACACTACGGACTTCTTTCCGACGATATAGACAGTAGTAAGTGGGTCATGGAAGCAGCAACGGGGAGGAAATCGCTTGCAAAACTCACCGCTTTTTACGGCGATGATGCGAGGCTTACATGGGACACGTTCGACCAATTCCAGGATCTTTGGCCGCATATGGATGCCTTGGGCAAACACGAGTATGAAGGATGCGGAAAGTTCCTAGACTGGACACGCTATTTTCACACGGACAACGAGGGAGAGGCTGAAGCCAAGCATGGAAAACCATCCTGGAAATGAAAAGTTAATCCAAAGCTGGATGATTCCTGCTCAACTTTGAACATGTTTGAACTAGACGGTGTACCGGAGAACCCAGGAAGCTCAACTACGGTCAGTGTGTTCGTCCCGTTCAACACCTTTTCGGCATTTCCTTTAGGCAACGGCTCCGCGTACACCCTCTACTTCTAGGCGTACATCCTGTCAGGACAGCTCCATCAGCATACCATAAGAAGCTTAGCGGGAGGGCTAGCCCCGCACCTACCTAGCTCGCGGGTGACAAGGAGACAAGAAAGCCGAGCTTTTCAGGATTTAATTTTTGGTGGGGATCCCGCTAGGGCTATGGCTTGGTATGGCTCGGTTTTTTTGTCACCCGCGAGCCTAGCAACTACATCTTTTTTATCTACCTTTCCTCTATCTGCCACCTCACCTCAGCCACTATGAATCTACACTCATCGCCCCTAGGCATGTCGGCGACGACTCTACTCAGCAAACGCCCTCAGGTTCCCAATACGCTGGTAAACCTAGCAAGAGGTGGAGCTACACGGAGGCAGCAACGCGGGCTTCTTACCCGCCGATATCGCCGGCCAGCACGAAGAGGGGCGACGTTGTCATTCAATGGAGCGATTGTATCGCCTTGTGGAGCGATAGCTCATGGAGCGATGGCGTTAGCAGAGATAGGGGTTTCCAACCTTATTACATGGGATAGCCAGCTCAGCTAGCCTATCAGCAATCGCTTATATATGAATGTACACGCTAGTGGAAATGCAAAAGACATCGGATTTGAACGATTCAGCATGCGGTCGGGTCTGCGACCGATTCCTGAGATATCCCCAACCTTTTGGCCTTTTTTTTCGACTTTTCAGCTATGAAATGCCCAAACCCTGCCCAAACCCTGTTCTTTTCATACCCCCACTTTATGATAGCTGCGTGTATACCAGGAAACAATATCTGTGTACTAGCTTTCTTGATTTATGTGACGTCGCCGTCGCTGTCGCTATTGGGGAATGTTGCGCCTGTGTAAGGCTGAAATGGTGTACGCCTAGGAATCCTGGGGTGAACGCCTAGGAGTATAGGGTGTACGCGGAGCCGTTGCCTTCCTTTAAGCCTGTCGGAGGCTTTACCAAGGTCTTAATCGTTCCCATACTGTATTAGCGTTGCACCTCGAGTCTCAGATGACAGTCATCTTGAGGTACCAGAAGCAGAGAAGTCCAAAATTCGAGTCGAATTTTGAAAGGCAGGAACGAAATCGTAGTCGAGGAAGTGTCTTGAGTATCCTTGAGTAAGGTGCCATAGTGAATTGTTCCTTGATGGCAAAGGCCGGAGGAGAAATGTCCTGGAGGAAAGGAAAAGATGCCTTGCTCTCAGCACGTATATATTGCTGGTTGCCCAGCACAAAGACTTGTAAGGAAGGGAACCACAAATGTTGTTCGTGAATAGGTAAATTCTAAATTGTTCATACTCATATCTCGACAATCTCATTTCGATCGTCTTATACCTGCCTCAACATCTTTTTCACCAGCTTGACCTGCTCCTCAATTCCCAATCCCTGGCCATCCGTTTCTAGTAATGCTCTTCCCACCATCAACGTCTCTTTCACCCCACCAGCCTTAACCCACACTTTGCCATTCCTACCCACCGCAATCTCAAATGCCACTTTCTCCCCCAGTTCTTCCAACACCGCAATCTTCCCCTGTTCCCTCTGCTTCGTCATCAACAGCCGCCTTGCCATACCCAAGCTGATGTCGAACACCATCCCACCCTTCAATTCACCCATTCCTTCCGATTTGCCGGTAGAAGGATTGTAGCAGACGATTTCTGGTTCAGTGTGCTTTGAGGCATGAAGAACACGCGCATAGATTAGGTTCCCATGGTTCAGTTGCGGACGGGTCTTCTTAGTTGCGCCTTCAAAGGCGAGTTGGGGGAGCAAAGCGTAAGCTGTGTGTGGTGTGATTGAGCAGTGAAATACATCAGTGGAAGAGTGGTGAACAGTTGCGATGACGAGGTCGTTGGGTTGTGGGATGTACTATGGTGGAAAGAATGTCAATCTAGGCTAATTTTGGACAGAAGCTAGCATGAATGAACATACTCTACCACTATTGTTCTCCACCCAGATGGCATTCCTTTTTTGGTCAACACACAGCGAGCCCGCAACGGTAGATGTTATGGTGGAGGGAGGAACATGGCGGAGGCCAGGCCCCAGCTTGAGGGGTAGCTTAGGGTTTGAAGGGACGGGCAAAACGTCCGGGGAGATATTCTGGCCGGGGAGAACGACCGTTGCTGTGGCCATTGGCCTGCTTTGATGATAACTGCAGAACGAGCAACATGATGACCATTCAAGCTCATGGCGGAGACTTCCATCGACGCTTTGATATCGGTTGACCGAGCGGATCTATCCGGCGCTAGTAAAAAGTTGTCGAAAACTGTTTTGGCTGGAGTCCCTAAGAAGTTAAGTCTTCTTATTGATCACAACGACATGTCGTGCAAGGCTCAATACTAGACCCTAAAGCAGTCAGAGCAATGAGTGTCGTTGAAGATGGAGAGCAGGCCTCTGCGGAAGTCAATGCTATTGGTATCTCTTTTGGCAATTCCAACAGCTCCATTGCATACACATCTGAGGTATGTAGAAAATCCTCAGAGCTTACCAAAGTCTCCATTTACATACTTCACAAACAGATGACTGACTGATTTATCATGGCAGGGAGGCAAAGCTGAAGTGATTGCGAATGAGGAGGGGGACCGCCAAATACCTTCAGTGCTTTCATATATTGAAGGGGAGGAATATCATGGCACGCAAGCCAAGTCGCAACTAGTCCGAAATAGCAGGAATACAGTCGCATACTTCAGAGACTACTTAGGCAAAGAGTATGGATAGTACAAGCTTATGCTACCCACGTTCACTAACTTGCGCTCCAAGCTTCGACTCAATCGACCCCACCCCCTGCCATGCATCCGCACATCCCTACAAACATGAGTCTACGATAGCCTTTTCAATACAGGATACCGATTCAGAAACCCAGAATTCAGTCACAGTCTCCGAAATCACAACCCGTCACATTCGCCGCCTTGCAACCTCCGCGTCTGACTTCATGGGAAAGAAGATCAATGCTGCGGTTATTTCTGTGCCTACAAACTTTACGAAAGAGCAAAGAGACGCTTTGGCAAAGGCAGCGAAAGCAGCAGAAGTCGAAGTACTGCAGATGATATCAGAGCCTACGGCAGCAGTGCTGGCATACGATGCTCGCCCCGAGGCTGAGATGAAAGACAAGGTCATTGTAGTAGCTGATATGGGCGGAACAAGGACTGACATTGCTATTGTCGCATCGAGGGGCGGAATGTACAGTGTACTTGCTACGACACACGATTATGAGACTGCAGGGGCACAATTAGATCAGCTGCTTGTCGACCACTTCGCCAAAGAGTTCATGAAGAAGAACAAAACAGACCCAAGGCAAAATCCGAGGAGTTTGGCCAAGTTGAAACTCGAGGCCGAGGCCACGAAGAAGGCGCTGAGTCTGGGCGGTAATGCAAGTTGTAGCGTAGAATCTCTAGCGGATGGGATCGATTTTGCCTCAACAATCAACCGGACACGCTACGAAATGCTTGCTGGAAAGGTATTCGCCTCGTTTACTCGGATAATCGAGGAGACAGTGCGGAAAGCTGACCTTGACGTTCTGGACATCGATGAGGTATGCTATTCAAGACATTATCGTTTCCTGACACATAATTTTCAAGCACATGCTCAAATTGGACTTCAAGCTAATCCGCCTGACAGGTCATTCTTTCAGGCGGAACATCCCACACTCCACGCATTTCGCAAAACCTCCAACGTCTTTTCTCGCCAAACACTCGTATCCTGTCACCCTCAACATTACCAACAGCAATCGATCCTGCAACTCTCTGCGCTCGGGGCGCCGCCATTCAAGCCTCACTCATTCAAGAGTTCGACAAGGAAGACATTGAACAATCGACACACCCCATGGTAACAGCAACACCCCACTTACGCAATGCTATCGGTGTAATGGTAGTCAGCGAGGATGTGAAAAAAGGCCTCTTCACCGCACTCGTAGAGAAAGAAACAGCCGTGCCTTGCAGGAGAGCAGGCATCTTCGCGGCACCTCGCGAGGGTGGCGACGTCATCGTCAAGATTTGTGAAGGAATGCGCGACATTAAAGTTTCGAAAACGGAAAAGCCGAAGACGAATGGTAAAGCAGATGACGACGACTCGGATATCGATAGTGACGACGAGGACGAAGATGAGGAGATTAGAGAAAAGATATGGAAAGTGGGAACTGTGCTCGCGGAGGCTGCAGTCAAAGGGGTTAAGAAGGGAGGAAAGGTTGAGGTCACGGTCAATGTAGGTACAGACTTGAGTGTGCGCATTGAAGCTAGGGCCGTTGGAGAGAAGGGCGGTGTGAGAGGATCTCTGGAGAAACCGAGGGTAGCAGAGAATGGGAGTGCTTGAGAACTATATCTTATCAAGCGTTTGGATTACCATAGATAGATCGTAGAGCGCATACAGATGGATGCCTCTGTCTTTAGCGAGGAATGTTACCGGCAAGTTTATCTGGACGACAAGACAAGTTCTTCTACAATAAAAGAAGCTTGAATCAAGAACCTCAACTCTCCACACCTACGAATGCATATCAAACGGTTCACATCTGGTAATCAGCTATCCATCCACAGCAATTAACAGACAGGATCACGGCCGTGTGCCTTTAACAGCCACCCTCAAGGACATACGTAAAATGAACCGCGACCGTAACAGCAACAAGAGAATAGAACAAACGCCCAATACAAAACACCACTCATAATCCATACCATCCCCAAGTAAAACCAATAAAAGCCCAAACACGCCCCAGCAAAACCAACGCAGACAATCCCGACACCCAGACTCACCAGCCTAAATCTCAGCAAAGATATTGATCCCGAGTATCACAGTCATGCATATCACATCTTCATGCAGATTTTCATATTTTCAATTTCCTCTCTTCCTAATTACGTACATGAATGTGTACTGCTCTCGCTCTCAATAATAGACATTTCCATCGCACATCATCAGTCAGAAACAGATAGCGACAGTGCCCCTGCCGCTCGAGGCCTTCGCTCGGGGGTTTTGGATATCAAAAAGCAAGTACAAAAAAAAAACCAAAAGCATTCAGCAGCGACATCTAGCGCGCTGGCGCAAGCGTTCATACCAATCGCAAAGAAGGATGTTCGAGAAGGTATGTATGTGTGAATATATGAAAAAAAGCCAAGAGAATCCACCACCGCTCCCACGTTACTAACACAACCCCCACATAACTCCACCCGCAACCACGATCCCAGCCAAAACAATATTGACATTCCTCCCAGTAGCGCCTCCAGCGAATGGCTTCACAGGCGTAATCGGCGCGCCCGTCCCTACTGCACCCGTTGCCGAACCCGCAGGTGGTGTCGCGACAACACCCGATCCACTCGGCGCAGCAACCACAACGGCGGCGGCGCTCGTGCTAGGGAACGGAGCGGCGGCGCTAGAGGAGGTATAGATGACGCTGGGGCTTGCGGACGGGCTTGCGATGCTGGATGATGATGAGGAGGCGGCGGGGGCCGTTGAGAGGAGGACGGAGGAGAGTGGTGTTGATGAGGAGGCAGCCGGGGCGGTAGAGAGGG
>JASZXT010000335.1:0-28402 GCA_035521555.1 Lecanoromycetidae sp. Uapishka_2
GAGTAGCCACCACCATAGTCTACAGTTGAATCGTGAATCAATGTCACCCTTGGAAATCGAAGGTAACTTACCCATGTTGAAGGTTTCTCGCTTTTGTACCTAGTGCACAATTGAAGCTCGACAAGCTTACTTATAGACACTGGGAGGACAACGAAATTCCTGGCAAATTGACCCTGTACAGTTCAAGGCAAGCACAGTTGAGATTCAAGGGATGAGGATCAGAGGACTGGAGGAACAGCTTTTAGTGCGTTTGAGAGAACAAATAGATGTTCGCCTCTATTTACGAATCGCGTCAGACGTGTAAAGTGGTTGATAACGCGACCTCCGCGCTAGTTCTACCTAGAGCTAGCTCTAGAGTAGGCGGTTCAAAGTTTCTCCGAAGCCGACCACTGATCAGGCTGAAAGTCTCGAACGTCTCGTAAAGGACAAGTCAAGTGAAACAGGTCTATCCGCTTATATCTTTACTCATATCAACTAGAATTCTCGCAGCTCTGTATGATACGATTAACGAAATTGACTCTCAACCATAAAGTCACGGCCCCTTCTCCAAAATCGCTAACACAGCCAAGAAAAGACCTTCATCAGACATTCGGCAAAGGTACAGCCGGGGCTCCAAAGAAAAGAGCAATTGTGCTAAGTGGGCGTCAAGTCTGGATTTAGCAAAATGACGACAACGTAAGGTATAATCAAGAAAATGGGGAAGTCTGGACAGAAGATATACCAGAAATCAAGTGTGGCTAGCAGGCACCCTCACCCTCGATCCTTCGGTCATCTTTGAAAAGTCTCCCGAACCTTCGTAGTTGGGAGATACAGCGCTCAATATCCATCGTCATCAGAAGGTCTCCGTACTACTTGCGCGGAGTGGCATCCGTGCAACGTGTCTTCAGATGATCTCAAGGATCTTTTGGTGGAATCAATGGCGCTAGAGGATCGCTGAGCAAGAATATACTCATCGTACCTCCTTTCTCCCAACCCCACTTCCATTTTGGATAGTGTACTGGAATCTTCTTCCAAGTCCAAGCACTGAGACCTATGATCGGGCGCCTTTCGGATCCAAGGAAGATTGCGTTCGCCGTCGTCACGCTGCAGAAAAATCTTCATTGCGTCACCATACTTGAACCAGATGAATGCTGGGAGAAAGATCAATTGGATTGTTATGCCCACAAAAGTAACAGCAGGATACACGGTGCTAAGACGATATTTCAGGACAGCAGCAACGTCAGGTCTTTGTGGGAGTGTGAGGCCAGTGAATCCCCATTGCGTATTGCAGGCGCAACGGTTGAAGAAACCGATTTGTATTGCGACAACGCCGCCCATTGTAATGGCAGTAGTCACAAAGTCTTTCGCGTAGGTAAGCCAGAAGAATTTGTTTTGGGTATTGGGATGCAGGGGGTAAAGGTAGTTGAGTAGAACGTCTATTTCAGCGCTCAGTAACCAAGAGAAAAGGATAACCAATTCGCCGATGTGGCGGCAATCTATACCATCCGGAGGGACTAGGGCAGACACGATGACCGCAGTCATGGTGCCCGTGATTAAGATAACATATGGCAGCAGTGTGTGATACCTTGCCCAGTATCCTCCAGCCACCTTTGGCCGTTGAGATGGCTGCCATGTATATAGGCCGCCATTGAAGACCCTCCTTTGATCTTCGAGTAGGCACGCGGTCAGCGGCTCTCGTTGTTCTGCCAAAGCTTCTCGGCGAGCGCTGACATCTTTAGCAAAGCGTGACAAGATGTGAGGAATGGCAGCCTCGGTCTGGGACACACCAATGATGGAGCCCAGAAATACAGTCGGTATGATCCAGAAGTAGAGCGCAGAAATCGCAATGGAGTGAGCTTCGACGTTGACGAAAACCGTCATTCCGGCTCCGTTGGGGTCTGCTGCCGCTGCTGAGGTTCTATATATGGCTATTCCAACGGCTGCGATGAAGAAAACTTGGGCAACGATGATGGGAAGGAATCTCGTTGCTCTATCCGCTGCGAGAGCACCCGCAGTTTGTTTGACGTGAGATCTGAAAGATGCTTTGTCTCCAGAGGTACCCAGACGATGTCTGCTTGCTTGTTAACATAGTATAAAGCTTGATCGATTTATACACTTACAGCTCTTTCCGCGCTAATTCGGCTTCACCCCACTCAGCGTACGTCTCTGTTATCATAGCCAGTGCTTTCCAGTCATGATCTTCCTCGCCTTCAGCAGGCACTCCCAATATCGTCTGCGCTTCTGCCCTCCAATAGATAGCCTCGCATTCACACTTTTCCAGCTTAAGCAAAAGGTTTTGGATTGTATCAATCGGATCCCCTACAAGGTGCGTTATGACAAACAATTCACTCCAAAACCCGAGAGGAGGGCGAGGAAATGACGCGATTAGTTGCAGTAAAGGAAATTTCCACGTTGTCAATCGATTCCAAATATCCAGTGGCGGGTAGTATGTCCATTGCGAGCCCGCAATTGCAACGCACGCCTCTTGTGTTAGCGATGGATTATGGGTGACAGGTTGGCCTTGCTGAACACCAAAGAGTCTGGAATCGTAATCACACGCCGATTGAATGCGCAGGGTGTAATTCCAGAGGTTGAGGAAGTTGAAATGTGACTTGGTGGTGCAGCCTTGGCCCCATGGGTTGGTGCAATTGTATTCAAAATTGGGGATGTTGCTGCAATCAGGTTCCATTGTACCCTCGCAAAAAAATTCTCCTTGAGTCGAGACTTGGTAATATGATATGTTGTACGGGATAGATGGATGTAGGACACCAAAAAATCTGCCGACATACAGCGGGGAATCCATCACTCTAAATAAATACTGAAGGTGGTGGGCGATCCTGATGGCACTTGTACTAGGACAGGTTTTTAGTGTTCCTCCGACATCCTCCATTATGGTTCTGATCAATGACAACCCCTGCACACCTTCTGCGCCTTACCTTCTACAAGCAACGTCAGCCTTGCCTTCCACATTTCAAGGCTTTAGAACAGCAGATCGACATGAGAACAGAAAGCATTTCCTGTCTCGAACCTCAACGATGTCTCCTAGATTAGTAGAGGTATTGTGGACAACAGATTGGTGCGCGAACCAAGCCTGTAGAGCTCCCCACAGCCCCTCTATCGTGAGATACCTCCGTTTTCTGTACGTAGATTTATGACTCGCCTCACAGCCTAGGCTATGGATTCAATGGTTCAAATCTGCCGAAAACTTCACTTATCATACACAGCCGAGTATGATAGCCTTGTAAGCTGCATTGAACGATACCAATGATTGGGCGATAAAGATAATCAACGGAGTCCGAGGTAAGGCTGTACGGGAATAGATCCCGATAGGTAAGGCTCATCGCAGGGTTGAGCTTCGGGCTAGTCTCAGAGGTCCTGGGAGGGTAGCAGCGTAAACCTGTTGATAGAATTTGTTGCCAGTCCTCGATCCACCAAGTTGGAGTAGATCAGGGTCTCTGGGTGGTGTGGCTCTGACTAGCTCGAAATGCCGCGCCAGGAGATCTAGCGCTTAGTCGGTACCAGCAACGAGCTTGTTCTGAAGGCTTACTTGCGCAAGAGCAGGACAGCCACAATCTGCTAACAAAAGCAGATCATGATGAGACGGGACGGAAATCACGAAAGGAGCTCATTGAGGACTAGCGCTGGATCCTCATCAGGTAGAGGACAACGCTAGATCTACAACTAACGGGGCGGCCCGAGATCCCTGCAGAGTGCCGATAAATTCTAGGATGGCTCATGGCTCGATGTTTTGGTGGGATGTTCTTCTTGGTGCTTGATTCTTGAGCCGGAAGACCCATTTTGGGTGTCTGAATCCTCAATATGCTTTACCGAGCACCGTCACCAGCGGCCTCGGAGAATGAGGTCGACATTTCCCAAGCACTATTCAATGATGGCAGCAGCATGGATTCGGACACGGAAATGCAACATCCGGATCGCAAAGCCCGCATGCTTGAGCTAGGAGAGATGCCAGATTTGGAAGGGGACTACAGTTCAGATGACGCTGATTTCATTGCAGATACTCAGGCTGCTTCCAATCGCAAGTTATCGAATCTAAGGGGAAAGACTGTGAAGAAAGGCGGCGGGTTTCAAGCAATGGGATTGAATGCGCACCTTCTAAAAGCAATAACAAGGAAAGGCTTTTCTGTACCTACACCGATACAAAGGAAGACCATACCATTGGTTCTTGACGGTCAGGACGTTGTTGGTATGGCAAGGACAGGATCTGGCAAGACCGCGGCTTTTGTTGTGCCAATGATCGAGAAGCTCAAGAGCCATAGTGCAAAAATCGGCGCCCGGGCTTTGATCATGTCGCCATCAAGAGAACTCGCGCTGCAGACCCTCAAGGTTGTAAAAGAGCTAGGAAAAGGCACAGATCTGAAATGCGTGCTGCTAGTGGGAGGGGACTCTTTAGAAGAACAATTCAGCTTCATGTCTGCGAATCCAGATATTATAATAGCCACGCCCGGGCGATTTCTCCACCTAAAAGTTGAGATGGGGCTGGACCTATCGTCTATACGCTACGTAGTCTTTGATGAAGCTGATCGCCTATACGAGCTCGGATTTGCAGCGCAGCTGACCGAGATTCTTCATGCTTTACCCTCATCACGGCAAACTCTCCTCTTTTCCGCCACTCTGCCATCCTCACTCGTTGAATTTGCTAGAGCAGGCTTGCAGGAGCCAAATCTTGTCCGACTGGATGCGGAAAGCAAAATCTCACCTGATCTCCAAAGCGCGTTTTTTACAATGAAGAGCGCCGAGAAAGAAGGAGCACTTTTGCATGTCTTGAATGACATCATCAAGATACCTACCGGCGAGACAAGAGCCGCTGCTCGTGCGAAAGACGAAGCGCTCAAGGGTAGTAAGAAGCGCAAGCGTGTGGATCTTGATGGCGTGAAGCCGCACGAGTCACCTACAGAGCACTCGACAATTATTTTTGCGGCGACTAAGCATCATGTTGACTACCTCGCCGCGCTTTTACGCCAGTCTGGGTTTGCCGTGTCTCACGCGTATGGTTCCTTGGATCAGACCGCAAGGAAAATACAAGTCCAAGACTTCCGTACTGGTATGACCAATATCCTTGTCGTGACAGATGTTGCTGCAAGAGGAATCGATATTCCAGTACTTGCTAATGTAATCAACTACGACTTCCCAGCTCAACCGAAGATCTTCGTACACCGGGTTGGCAGAACTGCGAGAGCTGGCCAGAGAGGATGGAGCTATAGTCTTGTTCGAGATGCAGATGCCCCATATCTTCTTGACCTACAGCTCTTCCTTAGCAAAAGATTGATTTTTGGACGAGACGAGAGGGTCGAACCCAACTATGCGGAAGATGTCGTAGTGGGAAGTCTTGTGCGAGACCGACTTGAGAGGAATTGTGAGTGGGTTAGTAAGCTACTCGATGAAGACGACGATCTGAAGGCGCTTCGGTCAGTAGCCTTCAAAGGTGAGAAATTATATCTCAAGACCAGAAATGCAGCATCGAGTGAAAGTGCTCGAAGGTCAAAGGAAGTCACTGGCTCCGAAGGCTGGATGGCACTACATCCACTTTTCAATGATGACACAGACTTTGCCGAAATTGAGCGTGCGAAGATGCTGGCGCGTGTAAGTGGCTTCAGGCCTCAAGAGACGGTCTTTGAAATAGGCAAGCGAGGTACGGGGGGTGAAGCTGCAGAGATTATGAAGAAGCGAAGGGTGACTGTCGAAAATCATAGGCGGAAGAAACAAGCTGTGGAAAACGTAGAAGCAGGGATTTCAGCAGAACCGCAGGACCGTCCGTCGAGAAAAATGAATAGTCCTATCCTAGACGAGGATGAATCACCAACAAACGAATTGAGCATAGGCTCCGCCTCCGAAGACAAACTCGAAGTAACCTTCTCCCAACCCTCATCCGGCAAAGAAAACTCTCGCAACGGCTACAAAGACTCCGATTTCTTCATGTCCTACACCCCCTCAACCATCAACCTCGCCGAAGACCGCGGCTACGGCGTCCACTCCGGCGGAAACTCCAACTTCCTCACAGCAGCCCGTTCAGCAACCATGGACCTCACCAACGACGACGGCGCCAAAGCATTCGCCGAGCCCAGCCGCCCCAAGGGCATGCGCTGGGACAAAAAAAGTAAAAAATACGTCGCCAGAGCCAACGACGAGGACGGCAGCAAGGGCAAACAAATGATCAGAGGCGAAAGCGGACAGAAAATCGCAGCGAGCTTCCGCAGCGGACGCTTCGATGCGTGGAGGAAATCAAACAAGATTGATCGCCTACCTCGCACGGGTGAGATTGAAACAGCGGCGAATGCGGCGAATAGAGGCGGTGGGAAGAGGTGGAAGCATAAGGAGGAGAAGGCGCCGAAGGAGGCGGATCGGTATAGGGATGATTATTATAAGAGGAAGAAGATGGTGGAGAAGGCGAAGGAGGAGCGGAGAGGGAGGTTTAGGGATGGGAAGGGGAAGAGTGAGATTAAGGGTGTGGATGATGTGAGGAGGGAGAGGGGTGTGAAGGAGAGGAGGAGGGAGAAGAATGCTAGGCCGGGGAAGAGGAGATAGTTGGCCTGGTTCTGTAGAAGCAAAGACTTGACGATCTCGATTGCACGTAGAGTATATTCGTGCTGAGTCTCACTACAAGCATGGCGAATTCCATCAATGTTCACTTAGCGCTTTGTGCGTAGAGACACAACCGTATGGGCGCGCCCATGACCAAGCTTGTCAAGTCATGAGAAGACACTTTCGCTCGAAAGAGATAGTAGACTTGTAGGCTATGTGAGCACCAACACAAGACTGGGAATAGATGATGCTCGATCCGCTCTATCCACTACTCCATGTTCAATCACTGGAAGACATAAACACAACCCATCCGATCCACACTGACTGTCATACCCACTGGGCTTTCTAATATACAAACGTCCAAAATCGAGTCCAGATGACTTCTCAATAACTGCTGCTGCTGCACGCTAATAATAGTACTGCGTGGCTGCTTTACACTGCTCTTCTTTCCCGGACTAGCGCCAGCAGCGGCATTTGGTGCGGACGGGGCCTGATGAGCTACCCTTTCGGTATTGATAGTCAGCGAAGCAGTAGGCTGTGACGTTGAGAATTTAGGCTGATCTTCCTCTGCATCAAGGCCGCTGATGACCATTGACGCTTCTGGACGCGCGGTATCCCAGAACCTGAGTTTCCGATCCACTCCACCTGTGATGAAGAAGCCGTGTCTGCCTTCGCCCTTTTCGTCCGGTGAATTGACGCCGATAGCTAAAGCCCGTATGCCCCGGTCTGGAACTCCATTGCCGCCTCCAGATGGGTCAATGGCCGTGGCGAAGCGACCGAGCATGCCTTCGGATTTCTCTTCATCAACTTTCCACGGCTCGTAGATTTTGAGGTTCTCCTTGCTACCGCTTCTGACAACGCCGGCACGGTAGACTTGAAGACATTCGACCTTTTCGACATCCCAGATAGTAATGTCTGTTTGGCCGGTACCACCGGCAACGCATATCCACTTGTGGCCCGCCTTGAATGGATATTTGACAAGACGATGAATTGGCGTACCCCCACCAAGACCCCAAGCCTTCAAACGCAATTTAAAGCGGAGATCCCAGAGGTCGAGAACGCCATGTGAGGTCCCAAGTAACAACCAGGTGTGGTTGCGATCAACATAAAAGCATGTCGGTGTACCGTGATGCACAGGGTTCTGGAAGGTGTAAAGGACGCTCATATTTCGAAGATCCAAGGCAAGAACGCGCGAAGTATTTGTTGCAACCAGTAGAACAGAGTTTATGTCCGATCTCCAATGGCTCATCCAAACGGCATGTTCGTCGTTCGCCAGCTGATATTCTCGCACCACACGGAGCTTGCCGTACTTTGACGTATCGCCCACCAGGTGATAATCCACTTTGACTACATTGATGCTACCATCTGTTGCACCAGCGACGAAAGTGTGGGTATTCTCAACGAAACACAAACACTTGACCCTTGCTCCGTCCGTGTGGCCGTGCGTCTGCCTTGATCGATGCGCAAGGTTGCGCTCTAGCCTCAGCGTGTCCCATACCTTGACAGTACCATCATCAGATCCTGTGATGAAGAAGGCATGATCTGGTGAGGGAAGAACGCGGTTGATGGGACCTGTATGCTCGCCAAAGGTTGCAATCAATGTTCCTTCAGGTCTCCAGGGTCTGTCCGTTTTTTGAAAATCTGCCTTGTTCATTGTTTGGCTTTTAGTCCAGACGGGCGTTACCATTGGTCCAAAGTCGTAAAGGTCGTGTGGGTAGTTCTCCGAGGCGAGAGAGTCTAAAAGTCTAAGGACACTAGGATCATTCCCGTCATATGTGTGACCAGAGTAATTTGCACTCGTCGAATCTCGCTTCTCGTCCATATTCGTCGTCCTATCATCAGAGCGCGCCTCAGAGGGCTCTCGAGTGAAGGGACCGTCAACTTTGCCGAAAGCGTTTGCTGACGTGGTGCTTGTTTCAGCAACGGTTTTGGAGGTGTCTCTTCGGTTGAGTAAATTGATAGCGCTAGACTTGTGCTTTATTCCTCCATTGCGACCGATTCCTGTTCTCAAAGAATCCGTTGGCGTCAACGTCCCGTCACTCTGTACGTTATCACTTCTATCTGACGATGTCCGTCTTGCCTCATTATCTGTACGACGTCCAGATCGGTCTCTCGATCTCAAACGGTCACGTGGCGAAGTGGACAAAGGAGACGTAATATCTGACGAACCTCGCCTTGAAATTACCTGGATGGGTCGGGGTTCTAAGCCGCCAATGAGCCTTTCTTTCCTTGCGTTCGCGTAAGATTTCTTGCGCTGGGAGAGCGAATCATCGATTGTTGTAGACGCGTCGAGCAAGGCATCGGCAATGGTGTGAGGTTCTGCCTCAGGATCCTTCTTCATTGGCAAAGCGCGATGCTCGCCATGCGAATTTTGACGGCGACTCTTGCTCTTCCTTCTTTGGGTCTCGAAAAAGATGGTGTGAGGGGTGACCTTCATCTCTTTGAGTCGAAGAATGCTGGTCAGAGGTGATGCTGGGCTGTCGGGATCTGCCTTTGGGCGCTTGTGAGCAATGCGCCAAATATATTCCCTCAAGACTAGTAATTTGAACTCATCATCTGGGCCCATGCCGTGAATCTGTAACCTCTTGATCCATTGCTCATCTTCGTTACTTTTTGCAATTTTACTCAAGGCGTTGGGCCGTAGTTCTTTGGAGGATATAGTCGGCAAAGCTTGTTCAGGGGAACCAAAGGAAAAGGTCCTCTGTTGCTGTACCGACTTCCAGAAGAGACCACTTTCCGCCTTCACTGCCCATGACGCCGCTGTTTCCAATGACTGTCGAGCCAAAGGCCGCTTCATGGAATCAAGAAGATTGACTTCCGCGAATTCAATTATTGGCGACTTGAGGTACGGTTCCAATAGCGGCGATACGATGCAGTGAAGATCTGCAATCGAGAGATATTCTGTGGAGGCTGAAATGAAGTGTACGGCAGCCTCTCGAATCCAAATGTTCGGATGCATTGTGAAGCGCGCAACAATATCTACCATCTCCCAGGTCTTTGACCGTTGGAACAAGCCAAGCTCTGCCATGCTGGCAAAAGATGAGAGCACTTTCTCAACCACGAAATCTTCTGGATCCGTCAAAGCTTGAATCATGAGAGGTAAAATGAATTCTTCAAGGCTTGTACCGCCTACAAAGGTGGCTACACCAACGATAGTCTGGAAAAAGGCACATTTCAGGATCCAATCCTTGTCGTTTAAGTAAGTATTCAGATGGCTTAGAATTACATCGTTCGCTTTTGAACTTCCAAAGAAGACGCACAAGCTTGACACGGAGCCAAGAAAGGCTCGTCTAACTGATGGATTGCTGTCAGTCAACAGAGCTTTAGTGTGTGCCTCAAAATGCTCCAGCAGTTCTAGCTTCGCTACGTCGAAAGAATGCTGATAAGTCAGATCTGTAGCAACGCCGTCCTCGGCTTCAGGATCGACACTAGGTATAGAGCCGTCAGCACGAAGAGCTTGTAACATGTCCAAGATCCTGGACGAGCTATGTGCTAATGTAGCTAGGCATGAGGCGTAGGTTGCTCGAAGTAGTGGACTTGCTTTCGCACCCGCGCCTAAAACGAATTGCTGCAACCGAGGGCGAATGTATTCAGTATAGACGTAGGCATTGACTGGAGATATAACAGTGACGAGTGCGAGCTGTCTTAGTTAGCTACGTATTGGCCTTGAAAGGAGAAAGGGATCACTGACCAGTTGCGTCAAGGTCCGGACAGCTGCGACCTTCACAATATCCGCACGATCATTCAGCAGCGCAACGACGTAAGGTAATATTCTATCAAGCTTCGCCTCATCCGTGACACGTTCGGCAAATGCGATCATAAGATCGCATGCTCGGACCCTGGCAGTGGATCTAGCAGTGTTTCTGAGCGATGAGACTACAAGGGTAAGAAATATCAAAGACCCATCGTCAACAGGACGCCGCCCTACACTAGTAGCTTCATGCCGGTTGTTTGGGATGTCGACCTGAAGAGGGATGAGCCCTTCCGAGCCAGCTTGGAAATCCGGGCCTTCACTATTATGCGCCATTTCGTTATCGTAACCCAAAAAATACGATATTTTATCGAAGTCGTAAAACACTCGGTCAATCCGATCGTCCGCCTCTCCAAAGTTCTCAGACTCCGGTAGGACTGCCGAACGACCGGACGAAGGGTCAGTGATAAGACCCATGTACTGATGAAGAAAGCTATAGAAGTACTCTGGAAAAGCTTTTCGTCGCCAAAAGTTGAGATATTCTTCGGCGGAATATCTCGATTCGGGCTCCAATTGGATCATGTGGCTGACGAGCTCACGCACATCTTTATCTTGAATCTTGCTGAGGTAGCCATACTGCGGATCAAACTCCCCCTTCCTATACTTGTAGAGCTGGCTTAAAGAGAAGATGGGCGCTTCGAGGAAAAGCTCTGCAATCACACACCCCACACTGAAAACGTCCATAGCCCATGTGACTCCCCTCCCATCATCTTTGTCGCCTTCCCCAAGGAAACGTTCCGGAGCCAGGTAGCATGTCCTCCGACCAGAGGTGTCGAAGTAGTAAGAGAAATCAGCGGGATTATCTTCAGGGAGATATGTCTTTTTAAAGGCCGAGGAGTAGTCGGTCAGATAGAGCCAATTCCAAGACGTGACAAGTACATTCTCGGTCTTGATATCGCCGTGGTAAACGTTGCGGGCGTGGGAGTCGCGCAAGGCGCAGAGAAGCTGATATGCAAGCCATTTCTTTTCGATGTCTTCTAAGAATGGCCGTGTACTATTCGTGTTAGATGGACATTGACAGCGACAGGGAGATGACGCACCTGATCCGGTCGTATAGAGAACTGTAGAAGTATTGCCTGACTAGGTATCCGTTCGTACTCGTTTCGAATACGCGCTGATACGGAAGGGCATTTGGTACGTCGTTGAGTAAATCACGCTCTGCTGAATCAAGTTTAGCCATCCGTTCAATATCGAGAATTTTGGCAAGCCACCTACTCACACCGAATGGCTTTTACATATGGTCCGAGATCCAGTTGAGGAAACGGCTTCATTACAAGCTTAACGACGACCAAGCCATGTTGATTCCTTGCCCGGATGCTCTTCATAAATCGAGCAGTCCCCAGGGACTTCTCATACGTGAGGTCTGCAAGCTCTGGTACATCGATACCTGCAGAGCCGGCCGATAGAGTCGCCAGCGAGAATGTTTGTCCCATCCCTGTGGTTCGTAGCTTCAACTTCAGCTGTCACCTGGAAGTATAGATGGCGGTGCTTTCCTCCGCATCTTTGAGCAAGCTGCGGGATTTCACCGCCAAACCGAGCGAGTATCCAGTGTCATCATTTCACGTCCTACTTAACTAATGAAAGTCATGTTACTCCAAGGTGGACACCAAGGCTCGCACGAGCACCGAGGGAGCGAAGGCACCTACACGGAGATCATACCCCTTGCGGGTAGGACCAAGTCTTCAAAAGAGGACACCGGTAAAGCTGCTCGAGCTGCAATGCTGCTACTTCTCCTGCACTCTCAATTCGAAAAGATCCCGTACAAAACTACTTTGAGGTACACAGAGACACTTAGCAGGCTTCTCCCAGCTAAAGTCATAAGTGCCTAGTATTGGATACCACAAGGAGCAATTAATTTTGGGAATCTTCAAAATGTCCATTCTCTATGCATGCAAGATGTGCATGCCATCAATCATATTGTAATGAAAGTCTCATGCAATATATGCTAGCTCTATCATGTCTCCTCTACTGCTTCGAGCCCCATGCGCCCTTCTTCTTGAGTATCGCTTCCTCTTCTTCCTTGAGCTCAGCATCAATTTTAGCGCCCTTGGATGGTTCGTTGCCGTGATTCTTGGCCTGGAAGTGGAAGCATTAGCATAGCGTTTGGACTTGACGACAAGCAAGCATACCGGCAATGTTGGGTCTTTCTTAAATTCTGCTTCCTCCTTTCCCATAGGCTCAGGCTCATCTTGATGCTTCGGAACTGTCAATTATTGAAATTTTGTTCCATTGAGTAACTTGCCTTTCCTGCACTTGCTAATTTATTTGCAATCGACCTCTCGTCCTCTGGGAAGAGCTGTATTAGTTTTCTGCACAATCGACCAGAACATTGATGGAGACGATTGAGCTACGTACTGGAATCATTGGCCAAATGGCTGTTGGGTTGCCCCTCCTTGTATCTCTCTGCGTCCTTGATTTCGGAATCTTTGACAGTACGCTGATCACCGGCCTCGTAGACTCCACGTCCACCTACACTTGATGTTCCACTCATGTTGACTTTTCTAAATGAAGGAGGATAGTTGAGTTGATTTTGAGGATTCACGAAATACTTGGATTGTGTCAAATTAATGAGAGAATTGTTCTACCTCGTAGTGGGGAAGCCCATGACATCATAGTTCTAGGCGCGCCTGAGTTTACGCGCGAATAGACGCGGATAATCTGTGGGGGAGACGCAAGAATGCAGCTCGCTTACCCTAAGATCTCATATTTCTCCCACATCATCTTTTGTCCTCCAAAATTGTCCTATTTGTCAATAGTCTCTTATGCTAAAACATCTTACATCCTCACTCCCTAATTCAACTTGTTTAAACTGTCTTCGGACCCCTACTTGTTGAACATACACGGATCGATCGGATTGGCTGGCTACAGCAGAGAAAGATTTGAAATCGAGAAATATCTTTGGTTAGATTGTGATTGAAACATAGGACTTATGCTAGAACCGAAGAGATCAACTTTGTCCTAGTGCCAGCGGAAGATGAGAGGAGGTACCCAGACCTGAGATAAATGAAGATATATTTTCTCATTCTGTGCACTGTGGTTGCTGCAGATAATTTCAATTTCAAAGCTACTTCATAGACCGTCTTATCATCCGGAGTTAGCGTCTCCTGTGAGAAGCCTGCAAACACATCGAGGTCTTTTTCACTAAGCCTTCACAGTCATCGCGATGGAAGGCAACGATAATGATCTATATCAGACGCCGTTCAATACGCGGTATTGTAGTACGGAGATGAAGCAGCTGTTCAGTCCTAGGCGCCGCTTCTCCACCTGGCGTCTTTTGTGGACGCTGTTGGCGGAATCGGAGAGGGAGTTGGGCTTGGACATCTCACAGGAAGCAATTGTGCAGATGAGAAGTCACATCGACATCCAGGACGCTGAATTTGCCGCTATTGAAGTCGAAGAGCGGCGGCGACGCCATGATGTGGTTCGTACTTTTTGCAGCCTTTTTTTGTAACCAATTCCGTACTTCAATTTGCACATCAGGGCTTAGGAGATTTTTTGCTCAAAAGTTTACTCTCGCACATGCATCGCAATCTATAGCGTAGTCGATTAGAGTCATGCTGACTCTGAACCTATTAGATGGCACACATCTATGGTTTTGGGTTACGGGCGCCAGCAGCTGCTGGAATAATTCACCTGGGTGCAACATCGTGTTACTGCACCGGTAAGCCTTTTCGAGCTCATAATTCCCTACGTGTAAATCTTGGGAGTCGGGAGCCTTCTTCTACAAGCATCGCCCTCGTGGCCTAGTTTCCCCACGTTCCTATGACTCCGGAGAAGTTGTTCAATAGCAATGCTGACGGTGAGATGGCGAAGACAACGCAGATCTTATTTTCATGAGGGATGGGCTCGGTCTATTGCTTCCAAGGCTTGCCGTTGTCATTCACAAGCTGTCACAATTTGCCAGGAAATGGAAGGACCAGCCATGCCTCGGGTACACTCATGGTCAACCTGCTCAATTGACCACAGTACGCGCGCGCCTCTGTGGTTTTTCGATTACTCGAGGCTAATGGCTAATAGGTTGGTAAGAGAGCTTGTCTCTGGATTTCAGATCTTACCATGGATCTTCGAAACCTAGAACGAGCCAAATCCGATCTCCGCTTCCGAGGTGTCAAAGGAGCAACAGGCACGCAGGCCACTTTTCTCTCACTTTTTAAAGGCGACCATGAAAAGGTCGAAGAACTTGACGACCTCGTTACGCAGAAGGCAGGCTTCGAATCCCACTTCATTATCACCTCCCAAACGTACTCCCGAAAAATCGACCTCGACGTCCTCAATGCGCTTGGCTCTTTCGGAGCAACATGCGAGCGTGTCTTCGGCGACGTACGGCGTTTAGCAGCTCTCAAGGAGCTAGAAGAGCCTTTCGAAGCTGAGCAAATAGGAAGCTCAGCCATGGCCTACAAGCGAAATCCCCATCGTTCTGAACGGATATGCTCGCTCGGACGAAAACTCCAGAATCTCCCAATGGACGCCATGGGCACCTATGCTCATCAGTGGTTCGAACGCACACTCGATGATAGCGCGATACGACGTATCAGTCTTCCTGAGTCATTCCTCTGCGCGGACGCACTGCTACAGATTCTCGATAATGTAGTAGCAGGTTTCGTCGTATACCCCGCTGTGATCGAAAGGAGGATGCGTGAGGAGCTGCCATTTGTAAGGTTTTGTCCTTTCGATCTCATCGTCACTCTATCTGTAGCTTCTCGGGAATTACGAGACAGGTCTCAAGAGTGTTCCCCTGCCTCATCACTCCCGAGACATTTTTAAGGTGGCAATGCTGACTGCGAAATGGCGTACAGATGGCTACTGAGAATATCATTATGGCTCTTCACGAAAAGGGGATCTCGCGTCAAGAGACCCATGAAGAAATTCGGGTGCTTTCTCACGAGGCGTCAGATGTTGTTAAGAAGGAGGGCAAAGATAATGATTTGATGGATAGGATACGTCGTAATAAGTTTTTCGAGCCTATCATTGGACAATTGGATCAATTACTTGAGCCTAGTGGGTATATTGGCCGTGCTCCACAGCAGGTTGAAAGGTATACGGGACCTGGGGGCGAGGTGGAGAAAGCGTTGGAGAAGTATGGCGACGCGATAAGGCAGATGGGGACGGTGCATTTGAGTGTATGAACATGAAGAAACTTGGAGATATATGAGAAAATCGATCACATCTTGTTAGCTGCGAGCTAGACTAATAGTCTTCGAGTTGAAAATAGATTCCGCAAAGTCTATGGGTATCATGCTTGGTCTACAAGTACGCCGCCCTATATTCTGCTTGTTCTAGAACACTACTTTTGCGAGAGTACTCGCCATTGCAATCGACTTGATGTTACTCCATCTCAATTGTACCTGTTCCATGGTTAGATCGTCTTATATGGATCAAGATAGAGGATTTATACCAGGCGGTTTACTAGTGAGATCATAGACCACTCGAGAGACTCCATAAGATACCTCGTTCGTAATCCTCAAGCTGACCTTTTTGATGAAATCCTTTGGCGGGTAGAAAAAGTCTGCAGTCATGAAGTCTGTGGTCTCTACAGCCCTGAGAGATATCTGCGCAGTATCAGCGTCTATGATCAGGGGTGTACGAGGAATAGGCGGGTGACGCACCACCTGGGAGTATACACGTTTATCACCTGCAACGCCAACAGCTCTGACTGGTAGGAGGGCAGCATAAGCCTGCGATATTTGATCGTACAAACCTGCGGATCTGATTTCCTCGATGAAGATAGCATCCGCGTGTCGGGCAATCTTGAGCTGAGACTCTGTGACTTCTCCAAGTATCCTGATAGCCAGACCTGGCCCGGGAAATGGGTGACGTCCCACCAGGTGTTTGGGTCTGTGACGATTACAATTTAGCGTGCTGGCAAAGATGGGTAGGGTGCCAAAACACTCGATAAAGCAGACATACATGCCAAGCTTGGTCCCTAACTCGCGGACCTCATCCTTGAACAACTCGCGGAGTGGTTCAACAAGCTAATTCGATAAGTAAACTTCGAAAATTGTGTCGTGTCGAACTTACTTTGAGGCGCATAGCGGCTGGTAGCCCTCCAACGTTATGGTGCGACTTTATTGTCGCACTGGGGCCCTTGAAAGATATCGACTCGATGACATCTGGATAGAGGGTACCTTGGAGTAACCACTCAATCTCACCCTCTTGGGGAGAATTCCTTGCAGCTTCCTCGAGCCTCCTCCCTTCTTCTTGAAAGATGTCGATGAATAGTCCACCAATGATTTTTCTCTTCTGCTCAGGCTCGGTTACTCCCTTGAGTTTTGATAGAAAGCGGTGACTGGCATCTACGACCGTCAAATTAATGCCGAGACCTTCTGTCAGCGTTTCATGGACTGTTTTGGCTTCATCTTGTCTGAGCAGACCGTTATCCACCTGCACGAAATTAGTAGGGTTGCTGACATCTTATCTAGATACATACAAGGATGGCATGGAATCGTGGCCCAATAGCCTCGTTCATTAGCTTCGCTGCTACGGTACTGTCCACACCACCACTCACGGCACCTATTACTTGTCCTTTCTCGCCGATCAAAGCTCGAATCTTTGCGATTTCTTTGCCTACAAACTCGTCCATTGTCCAGTGCTGGCGAGCTTCACAAATATCCACGGCGAAGTTACGTAGTAAGTCAGAACCTTTCGGAGTGTGGGTAACCTCAGGATGAAATCTACCATACATCAGCACCCATCGCTGACACAGGCCTCTCCGAATGAAAAGAGACTTACTGAATGCCGTAAATAGGCTTCGTATCATGGACAATGGCCGCGAGAGGAGCATTAGGTGTGTCTGCAATGACCGAAAAGGATTCTGGAATACGTGAAAGCTTATCGCCTGAGGGATTTGCACATCAGTCGTGTCTTTTGTTCGTTCTTCGACTGCCTCTCACCGTGCGACATGTACACTTCAATCTCACTGCCGAGGCCATTGAATAGCTTGTCGACATGGGCTGCTTCTGCTTTACATTTCTCTATTTTTACTTGCACATGCCCATACTCGCGTTTCTCCCCAGCTAGGACATTCTTATCGTCGTAATGATAGGCTATTTCCTGTAGGCTTAGATCGTATCAGAGATCTGGACCTGGAAAGCCATGAGTATCTTACCCGTAACAAATACCAAGTATTGGTACACCCAGATTGGAAATTTGGTTCCAATTAACATGTGGGGCATCTTTTGGGCATTAGACAATGTTCGAGTGTCAGAACATCCGGCTCACCTTTCTCATATACAGAATAAGGTCCACCAGATAAGATTATACCTTTTGGCTTCCATGATAATTCAAGTATGTTAGCTGTGCATGGGAGAAGCTCAGAGTAGACCTGAATTTCCCTTAGTCGCCGACTCAACAAATGTGTATACTGCGAGCCAAAGTCGAGGATTAGCACAGTATCAAACATGCTACCAGGAGGTGCAGTGATCGGTGCATCCTTGGTAGCCATGGGTACAAGTCAGCAGAAATATATTTGGTGCTTTCTAGGGCGTCGCCTATGGGATAGGTGCGAGCGACGATGGAGGCTTCATAAGCCTTGTACGAGATTAGAATGGTGACATTCCAATTTTACGTTGAGTTTCCTCGCACTGAAATATCTTGGACGAAACTCAGAAAGTTTTGTATATCTAGGGCTTCAGATATCTGTGCCCTTATCGATTACGCTCTTGGCGAGTTTCTTCAACTCCCGAAGTCCGTGCCGAGCGTGCCAAATAATATTTCTCAATCAAGATCACAAGCCCACATCTCAAATGGCGAAGCGTAAAGTAGTTACCGAAGAGGAGTCCAAGGAGGTTGAGCGACGAGAGAGCAGCGAGGAAGAAAGTAGCAGCGACGATGTGGGTTTGAAGCTCCAACTTGCGCACTAAATCTGACACGCACAGGATACAAATATGCTGGACGTAGAATTTGAATGGTTCGACCCTCAACCCGAGCATGACTTCCACGGCCTCAAGACCCTACTCCGTCAATTGTTCGACGTCGATGCCCAATCTTTTGATCTGAGTGCCCTGACAGACTTGATACTGGCACAACCTCTGCTTGGTTCTACAGTGAAGGTGGACGGCAATGAGACGGATCCTTACGCCTTTCTTACAGTCCTCAATCTACACGCACACAAGGTGATAAGTTTTGTCCTCTAGAAGCGTCTCGCGCTGAAAATTCTAGGATAAATCGGCCGTTCAGCAATTAACCGGCTATATCCAAAAGCAGTCAAAGCGTAGTCCATCTCTCCAACAGCTTGACACATTATTCGGTCAGTCGCATAAAGCGCAGATCGGTCTGATTTTGACCGAAAGACTCATCAACATCCCATCCGAGGTGGTCCCACCAATGTATACAATGTTACTTCAAGAAATATCCTGGGCCCTGGAGGAGAAAGAGCCGTACGAATTTACACATTATCTTATTTTCTCCAAGACTTACCGGGAAGTAACTTCAACTCTTGACCATGAAGACCACCGCACGCAAAAAAAGCAGAAAAAGGGCGGCAAGAAGGCATCATCGGAGACATTCTATTTCCATCCAGAGGACGAAGTCCTACAAAGGCATGCTCTAGCCCATGGTAGCTTTGAGTATCTAAAGGAGACTGGAGGACCGGACGCGAAAAGAACCTTTCAAGAGCTTGGCATCAAGCCTGAAGGACATTTGATCCTGATCGAGGCTGAGAAATTTGAAGCTGCTGTGACAGGTCTTCGGGAATACTTCAACCAACATTGAAGCGGTTGCTGCCCACCCCTTTTTTGAGCCAAACTCTATGGCAATGTTCCAAAATTCAACAATTCTAGACGTCACTCCCATTCAGTCCCATTAAGTCGCTGCATCAGGTATTCCACTTCCACGACTTTCGTCAACGGTATAACGGTTTCCTGACTATATTAGTAGCGTCCACATGTCTACACATGCTGCTTGTAGCTCACGACGTGCTTACCTCATACATTGCAACCACAGCATCTACGTTGATCTTACCCTCGCTTTCTGCACCAATGCTAGGGTCAGTCCCGTACGTCCTCGCTTTCAAGCGAAGCCGCTCTAGCACTTTCTTCTCGACCTTAGCATTGGTTATTGCTGCATCAATACCTTCGCGGTCTTCGTCCTTGATAAGTTTGACGAAACGATCTGTTTCTTGCTGAAATTTTGACTCAGCAACGAATTTGCCAAAATGGATCCTTCGAGAAAGAGCTTGCAAGCAGGCCACGTCGCAAGTTGCGGCCGATCCATAGTTCTCTTGCTTTTCACCACGATCTTCTCTGCCAAACTCTCGACAAACTCTGGGTAGTACGATATCAATGTACTTATCCTTGATGATTTGATTGACGTTGACATCATTTGGGTGAAGAATCTTGGGGTAAATCAGGGGCTGCAGAATTGGTGTCTGGACTGCGTCGGGGAAGAATGCATATTCATCTGGCGACTCATAGCGTCGAACAAGTGATTGTACGCGCTCTTGCTCTCTCAGTATCCAATCTAAGAGACTAAGGGGGCTGTCAGGGATTTTGACGCCTCCAGACTTGTAAATAGTTGGATTCAATGGAAATTGGACACGCTCAATTAAGTGAAACGTGATGGTATCTTCTAGTCGTCTGTGTAAACGTTAGCCACGTTATCTTGAGAATGATGAAAGCCTACATCAGTTGGAAGCGGATGTTTGCCAAGTCAAGTGCCTTAGAGGCATCAGATAAGTCAATGGCGGAATCCATAAGAGTTTAATTCAGGAAAAAGAGGCGTTACTGTTGTTGGGAATCAATACTCTGTTTCACTAATCTTCTATGGTTGAAGCTCAAGCCTTTTCGATTTGCGATAGTCAAGCTATATTTCTCATGGAAGGCTGTCGATACAATAGTGGTGGAATGCTTGAGGAAGAGTAATCTAGATCATCTATTGGTCACCTCGGCTGGCTTGGTCGACGACCGGAAAAACATCGGATCGGCAGCAAATTTTGCCGATTATCAGATGCAGCCTGCTCGAGTGTGAGGTGGTTGACAATCTTCTACTTTGACGGCCACGGACTTTGTCTGAAGTCGACAGAAAGGCAAAGCTGTACGATTCAGGGTTCTGAAGTCCATTCAACAAGCAAGGAGCGCCGAATGGCGAGCCGAGATGGCTCCCCAGCGCGGCGTCATCAGAGGACTGCGTCCGAGGAAAGCGGGATGCTAGGTACTGCTTTAACAGTATGTGTTCTTGCTATTGTAGACCGCAAAATGCTGAAATGCACAGACTCGACACATTGAAGCTTTTGGAAGAAAAGTCACAACTACCGCCGGTCATCTTATAGGCGACCCTACTAGTAGCATCCATTATCAACATGCTATGAGCGAGCTGCAGAAAGAGCTACGACGGCCAGGGATCCAACAGAGAGTGTTCTCTTACGCTAAAGCATCCCCTACTGAATTGGTCCGATCCAAGCTATCCACTTCTGAAATCCAACACCGTGCCCTTACTTACCTACCTGACGAATTACTTGCGAATATTCCCGAGGACGAGAATGTGTATTCCCTGTTCCAGGGTTTCCAGGCTACACTACCAGAGGAAGAAAGCGAACACAGGAAAAAGCAAAGACGGCGGAATCTAAAGGGCCAGAAGCTGTTGGAGGATGCTGATGATGGGGATCCAAAGACACCATTGGAAAAGCTGAAGAAAGAGAGGCACACTCTGAACCATAAGTTGGAGATGATGAGTATTCGAAAAATCATGTGCTCTTCAGAGATTCGGGAAATCGATAACAAGATCTCAAACCTAAACACTATGCGCAAGATAGTACTCGACAGGCTGGGCGATCTAGAGCAGGATGAAGTCTCGGTAGAGCAAGAACTCCTGGAAGTCGACAACAAGCTGGAAGATATGTTAGAAGAGCTGGATGATGCAGCTACGCTCAATCACACCGCTACCCCACCCACAGAGGTTGATATGGAAATTGAAACAACCGCCGAAGAGACCTCTTTCATGTCCGCCTCCATCTACGAAAAATTGACACCCCCAAAAGCCAAGCGACGGACACCCACCCGTCGGAAATCGATGCCCATAAGACACGAGCATTTCGAGCCGGGCTCGAGCATCAAAGAATTTCAGGCTCACAACGACATGATCACAGCCCTCGATTTCGACGCCCCGTTTGGCACGATGGTAACCTCTGCCCTCGACGATACCGTTCGCGTCTGGGATCTTAATATCGGGCGCTGTATAGGTCTGCTAGAGGGTCATCAAGCCTCTGTCCGCTGCCTACAAGTCGAAGACAACATCGTGGCAACGGGGTCGATGGACGCATCCATCCGACTTTGGGACCTCAGCCGCGCAGAGCATACCGCATCCTCAAGCCGCCTCGACAGCACAAAAGAAGAAGTTGAAGACGAAGACAGTCTGGCCTTCACAGATCCAAGCGACGAACCTTCACCCGCCCTCCAAACATCAAGCATGCAAAATTGCCCCCTATTCTCCCTCGAAGCCCATGTCGCCGAAGTCACAGCGCTCCACTTCCGCGGCGAAACTCTAGTCTCTGGCTCTGCGGACAAAACTCTTCGCCAGTGGGACCTCGTGAAAGGCCGCTGTGTCCAAACCCTTGACGTACTCTGGGCAGCAGCGCAGGCATCATCGACAATGAACAGCAGCAATGACGGACAATGGCGCACCACCGGCCGCGTGCCAGATGCAGCTGCCGACTTTGTAGGCGCGCTACAATGTTTTGATGCAGCGCTGGCGTGTGGGACTGCGGATGGCATGGTTAGACTTTGGGATCTTCGAAGCGGGCAGGTTCATAGGAGTCTGGTTGGGCATACTGGGCCGGTGACATGTCTACAATTCGACGATGTACATTTGGTCACAGGGAGTCTGGACCGAAGCATACGGGTAGGTCACTCTCCTTCCAACCACCTCTCTTTGCATGACCTCCCACTGACAAGAGCATAGATATGGGACCTCCGCACCGGCTCCATTCACGACGCCTACGCCTACGACAACCCTGTCACTAGCATGATGTTCGACTCTCGCCGTATCGTGGCTGCGGCAGGTGAGTCTGTTGCGAAGATCTACGATAAGACTGATGGACGGCATTGGGATTGCGGTGCTGGTGTCAATGCGGAAGACGAGGGTACTCATCCAAGTAGTGTAGAGAGGGTGAGGGTGAAAGATGGATACCTGACGGAGGGGAGGAAGGATGGGGTGGTTGGGATATGGACGTGTTAGTTTCGAAGGGAATATGGGATAAGGGTCCGATTGCTTTGTACATACATAATTTGGAAAAGACACAAGATCATTTTGAGACTGTGGAAGAAATGCTGAATCAGCTTTTCAAGTATGCACTTATGTTACAAAGATCTATGTACTTTTTGTCTAGATTTGCATTTTTTGCAAGCTTAGCAAGAACATTCCAAAGCGCCCTTCGCTTCCCAAATCCCCCATCAATACTGTACAAAGTCATAATACATAAGCTTCTAGAAGAAAGACGACTCGTCGTCATAGCCGGGCGGTAAGGTTTCTAGTAACACAGAAAGACCCTGCTACCAGCGAAGGAGTGCCAGCATTGCCTGTAGAAGCAGTGCAGAGTTTCGTGGACCCATTCAGGGAAAAGACCACCGCTAACCTTTGCTCAAAGGGTTTGGTTCCAGGGACTACCGTGGTTCAAATTTCAGCGCAAACCATGGGTGTATGTGATCGTCATTCGAATTCGTTGATGAGGAAGGTTTAGTAATCCGTCATCCCTAATGATTCGGATTACTGAACCTTTCTCACCGACATTCGGTAACATCCAAGGTTTTGAAGAAGTTCAAGCTTATAAGAATCCTAAAGGATCTGATGATGTCAATTTTGAAAGTATGTGTTTGAAGATGCATGAGAAGGATTTTCCAAAATTTGTGAATTTGCTTTTTTCGGGCTGATAATCGATGGGCAAGCAAATGTTGTCGCTGTGCATGAAAGTCGAGATGTCTCGCTGAACTCTATGGTGAGAACGGGCATGCGCCATTTTCCGAAGCTGGCTGCTTCGAAAAGGGACACGTTGCCTTCTCGATCGGCTGCTTTCGCTCTCCTGCTTGATCCTTGGCTGCAGGATCACCTTCGCGCAACCAAGCGCACAGTTTCTTTCCCCAAGTTGGTCGATTCTTGTAGACAGCGAAATTCTCTGGCATGGAGTCGCACGCATTAGCAAGCGCCGGTCCAGATCCTTCTTCCTTGATTTCGGTCAGAGGGGTGAGATAGCTGCGCACGGTGAAGACGATTGTTCCGGTCCGTGGAAGGCAGGTCAAGGTGTGGTGCTCGACGCGCATGAATGACGATAGTGGGTCGAAATCTGCGTTTTGGGATGAGCTATCCTTGGCTTTGATGGTGTTGGCACCGTCGAATGGGAGATGGAGTTTGGAGTGGTTGCATTGGATTGACCACTATGCTTTATTAGCAATGTACGGCCTCAAAAGATATTAGAGAAAACAGACGTTCAGCCTCCCAACTGATTCACCACGGTCCATTCGCTCGAAGCACCGGTTGACGCCTTTTTTCAATCGACCTTCATAGCCAGGTATCGGCGCATGAATTTCGCTTACCGACAGTCCAACCTTCGAAAGCGGTAGGAGCCCTTGCGGAAAACATGCTGCGAAGCCTTGGAGGAAGAACTCGCCTTCCTCGTTTGGTACCATAAACCAGAAATCTTCTTCCACGTTTTCTGCTAGATGCCTAAGCATAGCAGGATATTTCGAAAGGGCTGCTGAAATTGAATGCTGAGAACCAGTCACCAAATTGTAAAAGACACCGCGCTTGATTTTGAACATCGTAGGGAAACGCTTTGGCAACAGATCCAGAACAATTTCCTCGTACAGTTCTCGAATGGCGGGATTAGAAATCACACTGTTTCCCATGCAGATTTCAGGAGTTTCGTCCAAGAGTTGTTTTCGCAGAGCCATTCGATCCAAGTACCCTCGGTCTATCCTAATCCAGTCCTCTTTCTTGGACTTCTTGATACCTTTTCAAAAGGTGAGTAATCGTACCAACGCGATACAAGTACTGATTGGCGACATACCCATTGTAACATGACGCTTCGTCTCAAAAGGCCGATATTTGGCAGGCTCAACGGCTCTATAATCAAATCTATGAAGTGGTATGATGCTCTGGGCTGATGTTATGGTGGGAGTTGCAATGGAATGGAAAGCCCTGGTCTTGCGCTGGAGCCGTGAAACATAGAGGCGTGAAAAGAAGGTGAAGGCTCTGCCCACAAGAGCGACCAGCAAAGAATAGCTGATTGTGATAGAGATAAGACGCCCTAGATAATGCATACTGCTATGATACTCCTAGTGACAGTATTCAATATAAGCGCTCAAATGGTACTTCAACGTTTTGCTTTGACGTCTTGCTGCTGAAAGGGAAGGAGCGAACACATTCTTTGTATTGAGATCAACACCAGGTATTACGCTTCCAACGTAAGCTTCAGAGTTGAGGCAAGACCAAGCGTGACTCCAATTTTGTGGCTTGACAAGTTTATTGTGGAGAAGGCTAAGGATCAGGGAAGTATACTATGATACTAATCAATAGTCTGGTGTTAAATTGAGGATTCTGGAAGGAAATTATTGTGCTCAAGCATCGTGTAACCATGATGTAGTGCCGAAAGGAGCCAGGATTCCTTGGGGTCACACAAAGGCTGAACATCGAATTGATTTGACATGTAACACAGTATTTCGAACCGCAGCCTGTCAGCAGTCGGTACAATTGGTACATGCTGGACCCCTGTCTCCACGAGGACACATTACTGTATGCATCATGCATGGCGCACTCTGGCGTCAGCCTTTGTTTCACTCTTAACCCGTTATACTCGTTTGGAACAGCTCGCTTGGAGGCTCAAATTGATGCTCGCGAGTTGGTCGCGAACGTGAAGTTGGGAATCCAGGGGCACTTGTCTTATCGCCCTATAACAGCCCCAATTACCGACCCGACCCTAATCTACCGTTAATTACCTTAAGGGAGCGCCTGGCGGCATCCAAAAGACGTTGCCAATTTCGGTTGGTCTTCTCCAAAAGCACTCAAACAAGGAAATGATAAAAATGTTGCCATGCGCTTCACCGACAATTCGTAGGTAGATCCCTCCTCGGGTGATTCAATGAATGCTTGCAGTAGCTCCATATAGATGATCGCCGGTTGGAAATCCCACCAACTTCCAACGTACGACTGTATCTTCGCTTCGACAGACCCTTTCCTTGTACATTTGTACCGGCGTACTCGTAGTGCCCTCAGCTCGTGGCCCATTCACCACCCTGTCTTGCCTGTCATGCTTCAGGGTTCAGCCGCCTTTTCCAGAAATCCAGGTTCATTCTCGATCCTGCGCTCGAACTTGGACCACCAATCCTGGAAGCTTCTCAAGGGCACCATGTCCTGGCCCCCAGGACCAGTAGTGGATCCGGCAAAGCTTGCCAAAAAATTGAATGCATTTTCGATTATTCGCTGTGCCAAGACTCTCGTAGAGGGAGCTGTGGGATGTCGCTGTTGACCCTTAATTGCAACAAGGGCGGTAGATTGGGAGGTTTTCAAAGCTTCGAGTTGAGCTGAGATGGCCGCGATTGGCTCAATTGATACACCGACGATGACGTCTCTCGATCTTGCTGCGTCATTAAGCGTCGCTGAGGTTGCATCCATCTCATCCTCCGCAACGCCATTCCCGTTGTTCGTCCCGCTAGATGCCACCCCTCCAACACGATAAACCGCACTCTGCTTCTCTGTACCAATTGCACCTAGAAGCTTAAAGTCTGTGGAGCCGGGTAGCTGAATATAGACGCCGGCCGCGCTATCATTAGGGAGCGTAATCCCTGGTAAGAGGAAGACAACGATGTGAGAAAAACTTGGTGTCGCAGGGAATGCGAAGGCATATTGCGTTGGCGAGATGACGGTAGGATTAGTGAGGACGGACCTCCCTGGGAGAATGAGGCCAAAAGGAGGAGCAGCCGACATCCTCAGTCAGGCACATAGGATAAAGACCATCAAGAGCTAAAGGATGTAAAGCATCGACGAGGGACTTCGGCGCAACTGGACACAACACAGGAGTGACTGGAGCCTGCCGAGGGCGTTCGACCCATGAAAGTGGACGATTTTAGTTACAAGAACTCGATTGTAGCATAAACGAAGACTTGACTGCAAAGATGCGAATGAGTCGTCCTAGAATCCTTGAAAACATCATGATGCTCGCTATGGTATTTATATATCGTTCTCACAATGAAAAAGTTCTATAATCGTCCATGAGTTTCTCATCCCTAACCAATGTGGAGAGTTTTGGCGGGGGGGCCGCTTCGCTCAGGGAGGTAAGCGATGATGAGTAAAAGGCTTGGCAGCCTTATCGATAAGCTCTGTGTGCTCCAAGACGACCAAAATACGCCGTTCAGCCTTTTAATTGAGAACCGTGAACATTGATCGGAAGACTTTTTATCACAAATACCTCCAATTGCGCATATATGCAGTAATTAAACCCCAAGCACAGTTGATGAGATGAAATCTTATCCACGTCCCAGAATTGTGTGACGCTGCCAATTTCTTCATTGGGCAAGTTCAGTGTAGAGACCGAGGACTTCTAAAGGCATCTGTTCCTAATACTGTACTGTATCGTGGGAAAAAGACCTTGAGAATACAATATGAAAGCAAACCTGGACCTTGTCATGGAGACTGACAAGTATCTTACCCCATGATCACTGGTAAATGGGTAAACTAATCCATCTAGCTGTCCATATTACGAGGATGATCCAATCAAATACACACAAACCCGATGTTCATACTGGGAATTTCACCTCCGAGGCGGCTCTGGACCCCACGGTTATATACTGGACGATGTCGTCGAGAAAATGCCTTGGGGAAATGGGTGGACAGTGAACCATCGGACCAAATGTGTCACCCCCGCATTGCCCGAAGCCGTTCAAAGCCAAACAGGCCTGATACGGAAAACGTTGGATGAAGCAAGGGAAAAGGAAGTATTCAAGGTATTGAAGGGCTGGAGGAACGAGCTGTATCCCATCACTGGAAACAGAAGCCAGCATGAGACTAACGTCACCATGGAACGTGCAGGAAGTGCATTGTTCGGGATCAACACATATGGGGTTCATATGACAGTCTATGTGCAGACAGGGGAAGGAATGAAAATCTGGGTACCACGCAGGGCAAAGAACAAGTCGACGTATGGTGGCATGTTAGACAATACCGTTGCGGGAGGCATAAGCAATGGAGATCAGCCGTTCGAATCCATTATAAGAGAGGCCGCAGAAGAAGCCTCACTCCCAGAGGACCTTGTCCGTGCGAACGCGAAAGCTTGTGGAACAGTCTCGTACGTGCATATCCGAGACGAGAGAGCTCAGCCAGGGGCGGAGACTGGACTATTTCAACCTGAATGTCAGCACGTCTATGATATGGAAGTCGGCGCTGAAGTCGTTCCCAAACCATGTGACAATGAGGTCGAGGCCTTTTACTTATGGACAGTGGAGGAAGTTCAAAAGGCGCTGGCAGAGGGACAGTTCAAGCCCAATTGTGCTGCTGTGCTGGTACGTTAGCTTTCCAGAATCCCGCCCTTCATACCACAAATTAAGCCGTGGTGTCTCACCTGTCATTCAATACCAAGACATGTTTCACGGCTCAAATTCCGTCCAGAAGCAGACAATGCTAATTCAAGGACTGCGTAGATCGACTTTTTCATCCGGCATAGTGTCTTGACCGCAGAGAATGAGAAGGACTATGTCGAGATCGTCTCGAGACTGCACAGAAAGTTGCCATTTCCAACATCATAGACTTGCCACTGCATAGCATCCATTCATGTCCTTTGCGGCTTGCTAGATACCCTAGAGGCGAACTGAATAGCATAGAAGTGATTCCCCCATGGTATCTTTCCAAACTCCAGCAATGCTTCGCCAAAAAAAAAATCGACTTTTCATTGACCCTTATTTCTTCATACAAAGATAGACATAATCGATCCTCAACGGTGTAAGATTCTTGTACGGCCCCTCCATATATAGCAAGAGGCCCCCAAAACTCACAAACACCTTTCTGTAGCACATGTCCCATTAGCCCAACCGACTCAAAACCTCCCCAGACATCCACTCACATCTTCTCATCATCCCCCTCCTCGAATCGATATATCTTTCCATGACACACGTAATCATAATCATCAGCCACACTCGCCTCTCCCCTCCCTACATC
>JASZXT010000336.1:0-28396 GCA_035521555.1 Lecanoromycetidae sp. Uapishka_2
GGGATTGGGTGAGGAGGGCTTGGTGCGCGGAGAGGGTGGTTTTTTCGGGGCCGGAGCCGATGATGAGGGTTATGACGGGGGATTGGAGATAGCTGGGAGGTGGTGAGCAGGGTTTGCGTGGTTGATTGGGGGTTTGGAGGTGCTTACTCGACAAATGTGACTCGAGGGGCAGGCTTCTCAGCTTCGGCGGTCATTGTCTCGTCTTCTTCTCCGGGCGCATCGTCTGCACCGGTTTCGCCGAGTTCTGCTACATCCTCGCCTTGCATTTTGACATCATTCGAATCATCGGCCGCTGTGCCTGTTGCGATGCGAACTTCGGGTTCTGCCATGACTGAAATTGTTCTTGACCAGCGGCTTCGAAGCGCAACGAGATTTGGTCCCTTTTCAACGAGAGTAAACTACACCAATTGCGTGTCTCAAATCGAGTCAATTGCAAGATCTACAGGATGAAATGGCAGAATAGAAGGTAATGAAATTACAAGAAGGCAGAGATATCGAGAAAATGACAGTCGGGTGTGGTGTGGAAGTAACGCTCTTAGCAGCAGCTGGTACCTGGAGCTAGAGATCCTTCCCGCAGCCTGGTCCGAGCTTAGAGACCTCCGCTGCAGCGGCGGGGAAACATTTCAATGTCTCCCGCAGTACGGAGTATTCATCTTTCAATTCCCTCTTCTTCTACTCTACCAAATTTCTGAAAAATGGTCTACACTAACATGGGCCGATCTAGGAGGTTTCGTAGGTGTTTCCTTTCCTCGGAAGCCCATTAAACATGGCTGACCTTTTCACCCAGCGAATCCAGCTCTATTGTAGGTCATGCATTCTCGTTATAGCTATTGTGTAGGCTCAATATCACGCCAGCCTCTGTGACATTCAGGAAAAGTTCCGGCCAGCAATCTTCCAATATCCCAAAGTGTCAGTGCTCTTCCCATCCAAAGCTGGCATCTAAGAGTACTGAACGCAGCCCATCAGCATCTCAACTGCTCACAAGATGATCCGCGCCTGCACCACACTAAACATCCCCATCTTCGGTATATCTCATGATCCTTATTTAGCCTGCCAACTAACGAGCAAAATCAAACACAGCAACAACACAATCATCCTCCCGTCTCGGCCCAATATGCAGTGAACTCACCTCCGCAATCCCCCAGCACACAACCCCAATAATCGACAAGACAGCATTCTCAATGATGGTCCCTGACCTTCGAGATGCTCTGATTCGTCATTCCCAATACCACTATCAGATCGCTATTGTTGGTATCGAAACGCATATTTGTGTCACTCAGACGGCGTTGGATCTGTTGGAAATGGGACACAGGGTGTATATACTTACTGATGGGGTCTCCTCTTGTCACGAGGGTGAGAGAGATGTGGCGTTGCAGAGGTTGAGGTGAGCGATCTTCCCGAATTGAGTGGCGTCGTTGAAGCTATCAGAAACCGTATGGGGGTGGCTGAAGACTGAGGCAACCGTTTTCACTGATTAAAGCCATCTTAAGGACAATGCTGACGAAGAAATTCAACCAGGGTTGAAGGCGCGATCATAACCACAAGTGAGAGTTTCCTATATGAATGTATGGGTGATGCAGATATTCCAGAGTACGGCTTCTTTTCATTGGTAGACTGGGTACAGACGAGAACGCAGCTGACGTGGGTATTTAATAGGTTCAAGGCAATCGCAGGTCTGGTCAAGGAAACGAAGGACAGTACGCGAGACGCTGTTCAAACATTATGCAAAATATGAAAATCATATTTAGGAAGTTAATCATGCACGATGAATGATCTTCCAGATTAGAATTGTAGATACAGCCCGAGAGGTTTGAACTGTACATACGGGAGGTGAATACCATGATGCCGATTGGAAAGGTAGCTTGTGCAAGGGCTCAATACCCGCGTCTCTAAGCGCATTCGGTCAGTAAGACATGATCCGAGCTTGTGTCCCAGCTGTGCACGAAGCAGAGCACGTCAGGAGTTTCCTCCGCCTTAGGGCACTTTGACCTCTCCCAAGCTAGCGGATGAACACGTGCGTAGCATAGAAGGCTGCATAATTTCACACCGATGCTGATTTCAAATATTTCTCATTTCAGCATGCACATGTTAGCACGTTTGACACAAGCCTAATGTACATTTTGTTGCACAGCAAATGTGCCCTGCCAAGACGCGGTAAAGGCTTGCCTCAAGCCGGAAGGCCCTCCAGCACAATGGACACCTTAATGCCTATCTTACCGAGTTTCCTCAATCCGTGGCAACATCGGTAGCAGTAGTTGAAGACTGCTTCTGCTGGCCAGAATTCATCCAGCCAAAAGCAGATGCTCCACCAAGCGGATTCGCCGATTTCGGCTTGCCGCCTATTGCTGTTTTGACTTCGCCGGAGACTGACCTCCTATCGGTACTTGGATTGAAGTTCTCGTCCGTTGTTGACTTGGGGCTATCAGCGAAGCGCGAGGGCGCAGCATCGAATCCTAACGGCTGTTGTGCGGAGCTCGAGCGAGACGTGTTTGCACGCGATGGTCGGAGCACTTTCATGCCTCGGCTACGGCCCGCTCGATTATATCCTGTGTTCGATGTCGAGCCCAATGCTGCCGCCTCTGGACGAGTTCCTTGAGTGGAATCGCGTCTCCAAGAAGAACCCCAGACATTGCTGCCCTCCACTCTCGAAGGGGTGTCGGGAGTGGTACCATTTGACAAGCTCTCAGAGTCTTGTATATCAGTATTGACCCTGGTTGTAGAAGCAGAGTCATTATCAGCGCGCTGTGATGAAAACTTCCTACCGGAACCAATCACTGACGGTGTACCACTCGGCGGAGGTGGCATCGTAGTGGTCGACGTCTCTGGGTTGGCTGCTTCTGGTTCATCCTCAGATTCCTTGCTAGACTGCTCTAGAACAGGCTCTTTCACTTTCCCATTGATCTTCAAGTATTCACTGACTTGACCAGATAGATCCGCAACAGATGATTGAAGGGAATGGTCTGCGACATAAATTGTCTGTAGCCCCTGGAAAGAGGCTGCCCGTTCTGGACGGACCAAGGGCACAGAGAGTTTGTTGCGGTCGTCATCAAGAAGTGTTAGGCGATCGAGAGAGAAGTGTATATCAGCATTTTGCGCTCTAAGTATGTCGCACCCAATAAATATCTGGATCGCATCTCCTTTGCATTGCAGATCCTGAACCAGAAAACTTGTTGTAATGGTTGGCAGGGACGGTGCAGAGCTACTTGACTGTGCCGATGACTGCTGAACGGTAGCTTCGGGGAGGTATACTGGCAGCTTAACCACTCGCTGTCCCTCATGATCCGTGGTTACCTGATCCTCGTACCCCAGACGAGATATCAGTCCAGAATCCAAGACTGATTTATATGACCCCGTACACACAGCCACATAGAGCAAACTCTCGTTTGAGAAGTTGGTATCCAGCCAGCAACGAATAATGGACGGAACTGGCCCCAAAATGAACAAGCCAGGAGGCGGACCCAAAGGAACGAAAGCAGGCGTAGCTGCAGACAATGGACGCGACTCGAAACCATAAGTACTTGCACGGGCTGAATGGGTGGAGCTTTGTCTGCCTTCGGATTTATGGGACGTTGAGCGTTCACTCATGGGATGACTGCCAAAAGCACTACCAGTCCTCATCGGGAGGAAGTCTGTGGACGATCGGGAACCCTGACCAAAGTGACCATGCAGGGCACTCTCGTCGAAGCGAACACTGTTGGCTCTGGACGCACCCCTCCTGGGTTCGTCGTCCGTATCCAAGTGCAAACTTCCCATCATGTTGTTGGATTGTTCTTGGTCAAAGTTCTTGAAGGCTTCTGCAGCAGGATTATAGCCTTGGTCTGCGGAAGGAAAAGTCAGCAAAGAACATGTCTAGAAACGTGGGGCAATCACCTTGCTGCGGAGTCCCGTTCAGGACACTAGGAAATGGAGATTGAGTACCCCACGCGGACTTAGCATCCTGTCGCTGCTCGAGGCGCATAAGTCGATCTGCATGCTCTGCTTGTGTTGCGTGCACGTTCCTCATCTCCGTCTGCAAGCGCCAAAGGTCGTCTTTAGAAGCAAGACTATACTGTGGATCCATCCCCAGGTGCCTTAGAGGAAAAGGCGCGGGCAACCGTCCTTGTATCGGACGTCCTGATCATCTATGCAATGTAGAGCTTGTAGCAACGTGAATGTCTGTGATTATCTAGGATGAATGGAGATGTTGTATTCGTAATTATGGTATCGTCTTAGATCAATTCCTCTATGCTCCACCTTGTGCTCCACCTCCCACCCGTGTACGCCCACGGCGTGAGGCCGGCGGCCACCTTGTTAGACTTGTCAGGAAATGTTCGCTCTAAAATATGCGCCAGGCGTACCTTCGAGCGTGTATTTCCAACAAATCAAATCAGACGCTGTTGCTGGAGAGCTTTGGGGTCAGGCGTGTGCTTCCCAGAGTTTTCACGAGTCGTTAAAGAGACAGATCCAGGAATTGAATGTGTTGAAGGCGGGAAAGGCCAGGCTTGGGATGTATGAGCGGTAGAGTGGCTCAAGTGGTTAAAGTAGCGTTTTGTCGATTTGTGTTACAATTGACTGCGAGCATTTGGAGTATCCAATGTAAGCCGGGCAATGCTACCCTACTGGCAAGATTTTCCTAGGTCGGAGGTTCCGGTCTTGAGTGAGAATTATAAAATCACGATCAACACAGTATTGAAGTATGGTCACCGAGATTCTACAGTAGGGTAAGTGAATCTGAAACGGCGTGAGCATATTCTATACGCCAAGACTACGGTGGCCTGTTAGAGTCAATGTACCATGCGGAGCTTCTCTTCATCTTTGCGGACAAGAGGCGCTCTTTTCACAATATCTGGCTGTTTCGCCATGTGTATGGATCAAAAGGCAATCGTGCTTCCCGAAGAAACGATCTATGTTTGCGTGAACTGCTGACCACAATTTGCCCCTGGCTTCATTGAAGCTTGGTCATGGGGGTCTGGAACTCGGTCTTCCCCCGCAACAATTTCTTATGTTTGACCGAGCCTCTACTCGTACATTGAAAGCAACACTTTTGTGGACTTGATATATTGACACCTCCATCCCATGCTTGATTCCTCGCATTTCCTCTGAGGGACAAACTAGCTGTAGCCGTGGGCTTCGAGATAAAGCTCTCCAATTGAAATATTACTCGCTCACGCATGCACGACCACCTTAAGGCTGTCACGGTCTCATCTTGGCCACATTGAAAGACCGGCTATCAGATTAGATATGAGCATCTGCTTGACAGCATTCTTCTGCTCGCCATTTCCTGTCTAGGCCTAAAACCAACATCGACGCTCGCGCTCAAGCATTGTGGTATATTGGCGACTTTCAAATTTCACCATTGCTTAAGTGTACCTAGATATGTGGACTCAAGGTCAGAACATGCATACACCGCAGGGGAAACATGACGTGCCAGCAGTATCATCTTCCGTGTCCAGGCCTCCACGAGCACCAAGTCCTTCTGCCGACAAAGGCCTTGCTTCTAGCATTGAGTCTGCAGACTCCGAGGCAGGTGATTTGCCAGATCCAAATGACATTGATATATTCACATTGGCCCCTCTAACGGCTTTAAGGATGCTTTGCGAAGGTCTCCATGCTTTGGTCCGAGTAACAGGCGACGTCCCACCCACTCCTCCGGTTAGTGCGCCAGGTACCCCGAAGAGTGAGTTGGTACAAATTGAGAAGGAGAACACCAATCCTGCTCTCAAGGAGAATTGTAGGCGCTCAAGCAATGTGTCGGCAATGGGCGATGACGATGCCGTTCCAGCAAAAGCAAAGACCCCTATTGGTTCTCCAGAAGCTCATCCTACGGAAACACTCAACGTTGTTGATGCCAGAACAGAGCCTCTCAGCGTTCAGCATGGAATCATCACCAGAAAGTTCTATTCAAAGAGACCACCTCCGATTGCGTTAGAAGATTATCTCATGCGGCTCCATAAGTACTGCCCAATGAGCACTGCCGTATACCTTGCTACCAGTCTATATATTCATAGGCTTGCTGTATTAAAGAGGCTCCTCCCAGTCACTGGTCGCAACGTACATCGGCTTGTTCTGGCCGGACTTCGAGTGACGTCAAAAGCTCTAGACGATCTTGGTCATTCACACACCCGTTTTGCTAAAGTTGGCGGCGTGACCGAGAGAGAGCTTGGCAGGCTTGAAATCAGTTTCTGCTTTATTACCGACTTTGAGTTGAAGGTTGATAGGGAGATGCTTCTGAGTCATGCTAGACTTGTACGAGATGGAAGTCATTCGTTTGGTCGCCCAGCCAATTTCCAGCCGAAGCTGCCCCCACTGAGAGAAAAGCGGCTAGTCGTTGGTCAGAATAGACCGACTACAATTGTCAACGCGGAGGCTCCTGCAACTGCATAAGGACCAGCGGCGTCAACGGCTCTCAGACAAGGCACGTCTACAAAGGACGACACCCGAGTCGTCTGTCATAGGAATTTTGCACTCCTTCGCATTAAGGGATGATCTTTGCTGCAGCAGTGATATAGCGAACCAAGAACAGAATGATGACAATGGGTACAGAAGCTCAAACAGGTTGCTAGCTTGCCTGTCTGAAGGGCGTTCAAATGTACGAGATACGTAAGGCTGATTCATGAGGTCTGTTGGTACCTATCTTCTCATGGCACTTTCTGATCTAACGTAACAGTTTCCTGGGGTCCAAAAGTACCATCCCGGCTTAAAAGATAATTCTGTAGATTCGAATGGAAGAATATCGTCTATCTACAACTGTTGGCGCTGTCTAATTTCGGTCCTGCATATTGAGGCCATTGGCGGATTCTATAATCTCAAAATAGAAACATCTGCTTATAAGTGTAGTTCATTCAAAGTATCCTGGTAGCTCATCAGCATACAGCCTTTACGTTCGACAAACATGTTCTGGTCACATTTGAGAAGGCTAGCATGATTTCCAATTCTGATTGGCTGCTAAATTGGGATCGCGCTAACACCAAAGAAGAGCGAGTCCTCTCGTCCTCTACTAAATTAGCTTGGTTAGATGCCGAAGGAGACGCCGTCCTCGTCATCTTCAATATCAACATTGGTGAAATCAACCATTTAAAAAAATTGACATTGACAGCGAACCTCACGAATACAACGCCTTGCTGTGCCGTTGACGCGTCAATCCCTCCTCCCACTATCAAAGGATACATTACATTCGTTCATCCCCTACTTTCAAGATGCTCATCCGACTTTTCGTCCTCCTAGCTGCAGTGGCCCCTTATACATTTGCTGATGTCGAATTCACGAGTCCTTCCGCAGGTGCCACAGAAGCCGGTGGCCAAGTCCTGAAGGTCGAGTGGAAAGAGTCCGGGACTTCACCTCCAATAAGTGACCTACAGACATACCAATTGTTTCTTTGCGCTGGAGGCAACGACGCAACCAGCTTCGTACGTTCTCCGCTTATATCTTCGCGAACTTCAAAGCACGCAAATGCAGAGGTGCTAACAAATTGGCTGACCCAGATTCAATTGGCGCCCATTGCTGCGAATGGACAGTTCAGTACCGGTAATGCGGCTTCAGGGACGGTCTCAGTGAGCATAGGAGGGCCTGATAAGAATGCATAGTATGTTTCGTGTTCTATGTTCTACCGCCCAACGAAGATGCTGACGGTCCCGTTCTTCAGCTTCTTAAAGATGATATCAGCCGCAGCGGGCGGTACGGTGACGAATTATTCAGATCGATTTACATTGACTGGAATGACGGGTACCTTCCCAGCGAACGTGGAGGCGGGAATAGCTGGAATCACAGGAACTGGGGGTCCCCCAACAGAGAACAACGTCAACAACAACGCTGCTGCCGTTCCCGCCGCTGGTGAAGCTGGGGGGCCTTATGCTGTGACGTACACGGCACAAACGGGCCTTACGAAGTATGCTCCTATGCAAGGCAAGCCTGGGACAAAAATTACGGCGAAAAACGCCAGCCCGAGATATCCAACAAGCGCTGTGCCTACGGCGACGACTATCCTCCCAACGCCAAGTCAGGTCACCACCCATACCGTAAGCGCGACATACAGCACCCCCGATCAGGAGAATACGGTATGTCGTTACATATATTTTACAATATAACGTATCTTATAGTCTCCATTCATTGGCTGACGCAACACTTAGGCAACACCTGCCCCTGGACCTCAGAACGACATGCAGAAATACCTGGCTCGTTGGAGGGATTGAAAAGCTTATATAACAATGAACATAATCGCTAGTGCTGCATTTCAGCGTTTGAGACATACTGCTATAGATCTGTCATATGGGAGAAGAGTTGCCACTCATGGCGCTATAAGGCGTAACGGCGCATCTGCTGGAGTACAAAAGATAGGGGTTAAACGGTCTCCACATCAGATATCCAGGATCACACTTATCAGGATCGCACGAATTGGCCTGTCTGATCGGTAGTCTTCGTCCCGCTGAGATCGGTGTCTTTTTGCTCTATGATCGTGATCATTGCGCTACAATGGTACGGTTCGAGTGGAATGTCGCGCAAATCAGATGGTCTTGATGATTGGGCACATTTTCCGATGCTCATCTACCTGTTCCACTGATGGATTCGTCTGTCTAAGCGACTAAGCTGTCAAATTGTCATGAGTCCAACTCCGGTCGCCTTCATCTCCAAAGCCAAAAACCTCGATTAACGCCGATAAAGGAGAGATTCCCTCCCAAGATTCAGGCACACAGATGTCTACTCCTCCGCCACATAGGCCTTACCCCATTCCTCATCGAAGCCCTGAGCGTCATGGACCGTGCCCACTAGTTCATCTCTGAGTACTTTTCTTCATCGTCTCTATCATTTTCTGGTACCTCGCGCAAAAAGGACATCAACTGCTTCAAGCTTTGACCCATTTCCTACATAAAGTCTTTGCGCTGTGATCTGCCTGTCCTTGCGAAATTGTAATATTTCCGTTTACGATAATACATATGGCGCATGAGCTGCGGCAAGTTCACTACCTTACCTTACTGGTTCATGAATAGACTGGACGTATTTGGACTCTAACATAGCGAAGCTCATAGTGATGAGCGTATCGCGAAGCATTTTCTTCCAGCTAATTGACAAGATACCCAACCCCACAGTCAATGTTTCGACGAACAGTACGGTAAAATGAGACATAGGGCACAGCAGAAAATTCAGTCCATCGAGAATAATCTTGAGACATTGAGGCTCCTGGGTACTTGTAAAGAATTCAGGATTTCTATGTGACAATTTAGCGTCACCCTACTTTGGGCTGACAGCGGCTGTCCCGGGGCCAAGAAGGGCGCCGGGTGAGCCCTAAAATTAATGGTATCCACCCGTGGGCCATAAGGTGGGGCTAGGTTTCACCCCTCGACATCTCCAGTGACCTCGTTCAAGCCCATCCCTTCCCATTCACAGACCGAAGATGAAAGGCCTCGACTCGATTCTCAAGGGCAAATACCCTGCCAAAGCCCACTGCGCCAAAGTCGCCGCCTACCTGAAAGAAAAGACAAGACACAATGGCCCCTCAAGAATCTACCTCCAAGGGCAAAAGACTCGCATGATCGAAGACAATGACGAGCCCCAACCATTCCGGTCTGTCAATGTCTCTTCCCGCAAATTGTATCCAATTCATACAACCCACACTGACCTACAAACCCTCAGACAACGCCGCCACTTCTTCTACCTCACCGGCTGCGCTCTCCCCGACTGCCATCTCATCTACCACATCCCCACCGCCCATCTAACCCTCTTCATCCCGCCCCTCGAACCCTCCTCCGTAATCTGGTCCGGCCTACCCTTACTTCCCAAAGACGCTCTCGCAAAATACGACATCGATGCCTGCCTTCCCAGCACCGAACTCCACGATTACCTCGGCCAAAAAGTACCCCACCAATTAACCTTTGAGGAGCGTAGAGACGCAGAGCAGCCCCTGACATATACCGAAAAGGCGCATTTACCAGACGATCAGTTTGCACAGAGTGTATTCCTACCATGGGATCTGGACGCTTTGCATGATGCGATTGACGAGTGTCGGGTTACGAAGGATGAGTATGAGATTGCGAGTATTCGGCGAGCGAACGAGGTTACGACTGCTGCCCACATTGCTGTGATGAAACATCTGAAGACGGCGAAGAATGAGCAGGAATTGGAGGCTGTGTTTTTGGAAAGGAGTGTAGCGTTGGGGTGTAAAGAGCAGGCTTATCATGGTATTTTTGGGAGTGGGGAGAATGCGGCTACGTTGCATTATCAGGCTAATAATCAGGAGTTGAGGGGGAGGGCGAATTTGTTGGTTGATGCGGCGGCGGAGTGGGAATGTTATTGTGCGGATGTTACGAGGACGATGCCGTTGAGTGGGGTGTTCGATGAGGAGAGTGTGAATATTTATAAGGTCGCTTATAGGATGCAGGAGGGGTGCTTAGAGATGCTGAAGGAGGGGGTGCAATGGGAAGATGTGCATACTAAAGCGCATGAGATTGCTATTGATGGCCTTCTTAGTTTGGGATTACTGAAGGGAGATAAGAAGGAGATTTTCGATGCGAGGACGAGTGTGGCGTTCTTTCCACATGGATTGGGTCATTATTTGGGGATGGATACGCATGATACTGGTGGACACCCTGATTATGAGGATAAGGATAAGATGTTCCAGTACCTGAGGGTTAGGGGGAAGTTGCCAGAGGATTCCGTCATCACGGTAGAGCCAGGAGTATATTTCTGCAGATTTATCATCGATCCTTATTTGAAAGATGAGAAACAGAGAGGGTTCATTGATGAGAAGGTACTAGAAAAGTACTGGCATGTTGGTGGTGTCAGGATCGAAGGTATGTGTTTTGTGAAAACGGGATCTACCTTGCTAATGAATGCTTTACAGATGACATTTTGATCACGAAGGATGGGTATGAGAATCTGACGACTGCTCCCAAGGACATTGACCAGATGAAGAAAATAATTGATAGCCAAAGTGTTGGGTAAACCAATGAGAATAGCCGAAAATATTACATGACTGCACCAGATTAGCATTTCGAACTTGTCGTAGTATTACCACCATCCTCTACGTTGTCAGGTACTTTGAGAAGATAAAGCGAGACTCATACAAAGAGAGTGCGACGCAGCTGCTCGGATGTCAACTCAAGTCAAGCAATACGATCACTGAGCTGATTCTCTTATGGATCTTCCAAGATAATTTGTGTCAGTATGGATGTCAAAACCTCTACAGATCAGACACCATATTTCCTCGACACCAGTCCATCCATCACGCGAATGTGATGACGGGAGGATCTCATACACCGAATTGCTTCTATACAAGACTGATGTCCGGATTTTTTGTCATTCATATGGTTTCTGCATTTTTCACGAGAGCATGCAAGAATTTGTCCATTCCAGCCCCCAGATAGCTAGCGCCAATCACGCTATGAATTCCACCAGTTTTCCGAGAGGAGGTCAATGTTATAGGCTCCTCCAGCGAATCCAATAGGCGGGAATGACGTATCTTACGGGGAAGGCGAGGCATCCGCTCCTCCAAATAAGGCACTGCGACGTATTGAGTCAATTTGGAAAAATTCAAGCACGGCCTCTCATCGATTCTGTCGTCGTTCAACCAAAATAGTGACAGACCCTTCAAGTGTGGAAACTTTCCGAGCATACTTTGCAGGACTGTGGCCCACGTGCCACCGCGCTCGATCATGATATGCGAGAATGAAAGTGTACGAAGAGTATTCCCGTGCTGGAGGAAAAAGTTAGAGATGATTTCCAGAGTGACAGTCGCATTATCAAGACGGAACTCTTCGAGTCTTTGGAGCGAAAGTGCAGACCATAGGCGCTTTCGGAATAAGCCACTGCTGTCGCGATATCTAGAAGAGAATCTCAAAGACAATTTACGGAGCCTCGGGGCATGTGAGATGAGATCCAGAGCCCAATAATTCTGGTCACGTGTGATTGAGTTGTCGAGAACGAGTTCTTCGAGATTTGTCCAAGCGGCAATGAACCGGGGTCCATGGCATAGTGACATTTGCAGCAGCTTTGTATCCAATCTACTTGTAGCGGTCTTGTGATTTGATAGCGTGAAGGACCTCACAGCGAGTCCAGTCTCAGCGATAAGTGAGAGAAGAATTTCAACGGCATCGCCGGGAATCAAGACGTCGGTCCTACAAAGCTTTGGCCATTCGTCGTAGATGTCGACGTAGAATGACCTGCACCTGACCAAACTGTTAATGAGAATGTCACGCAGCAGATCGGTGCCGACATGGGGAGCCGTCAAATGACCCGGAGAATGGCGAGGCCAGTGGAAGCCCCGCCCAAGCTCACCATCGACCTAGGCCATATCGAGTCAGCATTGTTTCTTCCTGACGGGTAAGTGAGTGGTAAGATGAGTCTTGGAAAGTTGATCTGGTCTAAGAAGCCCACAGCTCATTGTTCGAATTCCAGTAAGTGCCTACATTTTGTATATGCAGAATTTTAACATACTGCGCGAGGTGCTCTGAGTTTGAAATAGCCTGTAGCCTACGCAGACTCTTGGGCGTGAGATCAATGTAGGCGGTAGTGAAATTTGCGATGCTGAAGTCGTGTAGAGTTTTCCCGTACAATTCTCGACAAGCACGGCGGACATTGAATAGATCAGTTGGCTCGAGGTTGCCAGCGATGCGTCCAATGATCTCGATAGGTAAGGTTGGCAATCCAGCAGTCATTTTGCTAGTAAATACATATTACCCTCGTCCGTAGGTGCACGATATGAGATTGTCAGCACACCCGCAACATAGCCTTCTCCCACCCAAGAATCATTCGTCAATGGACTGGATACCGTAATATCTCAGTGATTTTACCAAGACGCATTTGATACCGTTATCTTGGTAATGGGATCAAGAAACCTCAGTCTTGCTTTCGATAATATATATCTCTACAAGTTTTGCCAGGGAAAATAGCTCAGGCGTCCAAGCTGTTGTTTGGAGCTGGTGAACAGTAACGATATTGGACAAGCCCGATTTGCGTGGATGAATTCCTTTGGTTTCCTAGAGCAGCCAATGTCACAAATCGAATGTCAGCAGGACTACGAGCGACGCTGACGAGGCTACAAATTCAGTGTGTCTAAGTATGAGTTATGGCTGATCCCTGATGTATGAGGATGGAGAGGCAACTCAAGTGAATTAAAGTCGAGTAAAAGAGAGTTCTGCGAGGTGTCGGTTGTAGAATTTGATTTCTGAGTATTATTGCTAAGTAAGCGGGTCTTGGCTCCCCACCCATTGACTAGTGCCAACTAGTGCTGGCTACAAATCACGCATCGAATGCATTGCTTTCTCATGTGTTCATTGCAAAAAAATTTCATAGCTGCATGTTCCTTCTCTGAGTGCATCCTGTGGGTCTAAATATTTGGGCAATTTACAGCCCCATAAGCACTTCATCTTGAGGAGTCCTAGCTCCAATGTAACCACATCCCCTAATCCTGAACATCTGGCTTAGGTTCCTTTCGACTAAGTAGGCCATCTCGTAATGTTTTCGCCCATTGCTGCTGCTCCTTGATCGTCCATCTGCCAAAATATTCGCCGTCATCCCTAGGTTCATATCTCAGATCCCGTAAGTTAACTGTCGCAGCGCTCAGTGGCAGTCGTCCCAGAACTCGCAGCGCTCTCGTGACTTGGTCTTCGTCGCCGTTTTCAACCCGTCGAAATATGAATTCCTCTTCACATCTGTCATACTCAACATCAAGGTTGAGATGCTGCACGTTCTTCATCTTTTGAACTACCATCTCAAGACATCTCTGCCACGCTTGAAAGCCAGAGCGATGCTCAACATTTAACAATGCCCTGTTTCTATACTTGCGAACGATTTTGATCTCGATGCGGAGGTGTCGAATGAAGTTTCCAAGGGGAATTCTTTCCATGAACATGTTGAGGGCTTTCCAGCTGTTGAACGAGAACGTCATATTTTCGTATGGTACCAGCCTCCCTTCATTATAAATTTGACGACACATGCGAAAGAACGAAATGTCGAGCAGACCAGGCCATATGATGCCAGGCATTCTGCCTATGGGTACAAGCGGTGGACCGGACCTGCACTTATCACGGTGAGGATTGTCGTTGAGCTTGTTGTACCATCCTGCTGATCCAAGTTCGAAGAACTTCACTTCGTTCTCCTCTGATGTCGACTCGCAACACAATCTGTGCTTGATTTCGTAGACATCATAATCACGGCACGAGCGTTCTTGAAACAAGTGGACCATTTGTTGCCCGCAGACGTAGCCATATATCATGGCTTTGACCTCCAAAGGGAGCTTAAGAAGAGATGACGAAGCGTTCTCTTGGCTTCGCTGCGCAAGACCTGTATCATTGCCGTTGCGTAGCTTCATATTGATCTCGCGGTGATTCTGTGATAAGACTCGGATATGTGGATATGTGATGTATTTCGTCGAGAACAATCCTTGATGAGGAAAGATTGAAGACCAAGTAAGTAGGCAATGCAGGAGCGTAGCGAGGGTTATCTAAAGAGATACAAAGAATCAAGTGAGCAGATCGGTGTTATGAGGGAGGTGATCTCGATGTGAAGGCCATTCACACATTACTTCCAATCCATTCCCACCATTGCTTGACATCTGGTCCATCCGGGCCCATCACGTTGCCGCCAGCTACGCTTACTAACACATTCACTTCCACCATTTGGGAAAACTCGAATTTACCCTCTCCGCCATCCCCAAGCCACTCCTTTTCCTCGCCAATATCTAGATCATTCATTCCTATCCCAGAATCCAGCAGCCCTTTACCCCTTGAGCTTCGCACATTAGTAATTTCCGACTCCAGCGCAGTCTTCACCAACGGTGCCGGCAACGCCGTGAAGAGATCAAGCTTGTTCGCCGCTACGAGTACTGGTAGCTCTTTCGGCCCCCTCGTAGACTTTAAGCTGGTCGATCGCTTCTGCAACAAAAGCAGCAAATCATGAAGATATTCGGCAGCTTGGCGTAATGAGTCGTTCCCTCCACCAGCGCTACTCGTAGAGATGTCCGCGGCATCGACCATGAAGATTATACCCTTCAGATTCTGCGGCTTAAGAACGCTATTGAAAGCATGGTGTCGTAATTTGCCATGTCCAGGGGTATCTGCAAGTATGATTTTCTTGTGAGCTTGATTCGAAGGGTCGTTGACGGATCTGTATTGGGAGGATGCGGCAGCTGTGGTAACCGGGAGGGAAACTTCGACAGTACTGGGGGCCTGGGACGTGCGGGTTTCTGCGTGCTGCCCTCGTTCAAACTCGAGGTGAATTTTAGCTAGATCCTGGGAGGAAATCATGATAACATACTAAAGTCAGGAGGGCGGTTTTTCCACAGCCACTAGGCCCAATGAGCAGGAAGGAGGGGAGGCTTGTCGAGGAAGACGAGCGGTAGATGACGAGATGCAGGAACAGCGGAATTGAAAATACGAAAAGCAATGCAATTCCTATTGCTACAGGGGTCGGGCTCATCAATGATGAGACCCTGCTTTGCGAGTCTGACCAAGACATTGCTGTTTTGGTGATGTTGCGAATGGAGGAAGGCTACTCGTCTTGGGTTTGAGTATCTAGTTCTAGGGTTAGGGTTACGGGATTTTGGAGCCTCGGGAGACCCTGCAGTGACAGCCTTTCGCCGCCTCATCATCAACAAACAGCAATGTTCTGGCGCATGAGAGCATGGATGTAAGACTGACACTGCGGAGAAGCAGTTACCACTTGTCCTTCAGCGGTGATAGCTGAACCTGCTTCCACTCAAGGGAGTAGAGTCAGCAATGAGCGGCCAGCCAGCAGAGAGCGCCCGAGGCACCGCGCCCAAACTTCCCGGGTCGACAAATGGGAAAGCTGGCGCGGTACCTCCAAAAGTGACTGAAGATGAACATGTTGAGTTGGAGGCCATGGACCGTATGGCTGAGACCAAGCTGCCCCTCCATGAAGACATAATGCAGTTGGCCAGATTGGGAGAAGTCGGACCCGTGCAGAAGCTTTTCGAGGAGGGTAGATACGATGCAGGATACACAGATGCAGAAGGCATTACTCCATTACATGTATGTGTGCAGATTATGGGTGCTGGAATCTAGGGTTCCACTGACTTCAGACTATAGTGGGCAGCGATCAATAACCACTATGCGCTTTGTAAATACTTGGTCGAACAAGGCGCAGATGTCAACGCGAAAGGCGGCGAGTCCGTCGCTACGCCCGCTGGATGGGCAGTTCAGAGATGCCATATGTACATCGTCCATCTACTACTCGAAAACGGTGCAGATCCTCTCCTCACGGATGTCCAAGGCTATAACCTCCTTCACTTAGCTACGTTTGACGGAAACGTTTATCAATTACTCATTATACTACACCAGAATGTGCCAATCGATACTCCAGATCTCTCAGGGCATACGTGCCTGATGTGGGCTGCATACAAAGGCTTCCCTGCGTGCGTGGAGCTGCTGCTAGAACGGGGCGCAAGCGTCAATGGTGCAGACGAAAATGGCTACACAGCGTTGCATTGGGCTTTGGTCAAAGGCAATCAGGCTTGCATTCACAAACTGGTCGAGCATGGTGCTGACCGATATGCGGAGACTAACGATGGTAAGAGCCCGGCGACAGTCGCGCACGAAATGAACTCCAAAGGCGCATATCACCGAGTGCTCAAAGATTTTGGCTTCAACACCGACGGCACTGTCAAACATCTTCCTCTACCATATACCTCTTTCATCAAAACTCGATCTTTTCTCAACAAAGCTTACTTCCTTTTTCCATTCTTGCTCCTATTCGTCGTATTTTCCATGCTGAGCGGCCTGCCGATTTATGCATCTTTACCTTTTACGGTCTTCGTGGGGTTCTCTTTACAGTGGGTAGCTCAGCAAGTGCTGCAATGGGCGCCCAGTGACATGAGGCATCTGCATCGGACAGTGAGTGCCATCTAGGATGATAGAAAAGCAAAGCGACTGATAGTCAAAACAGCCATATTTAGCGGGCGTCTTCGCGGCTAGTTTATTTTTGGTTGGTACGCGATGGCTGACTGCCATTTTCATGAGTAAGGAAGATTATCTCGATTGCTAGAGCACGACTGATATATCTTAGACACATATTCGAATCACCCTATCTTCAACCTAATATTTGGCGTCAGCTATGGCCTTTGCACGTACTTTTATGTCCTCAGCATGATTGAGGATCCTGGCTATGTACCAAAACTTGGTAGTCGAGCTCAGCAGAAGGCAGTGATTGAAGAGTTGCTGGGATTGTGGAAATTTGACGATCAGAACTTCTGTGTCTACTGCATGATCAGAAGGCCGTTGCGAAGCAAGCATTGCAAAAGATGCTCACGTTGCGTAGCGAAGCACGACCAGTCAGTTTACCAACATTCACTCATCATCTCGTACTGACGCTCACAGCCACTGTCCCTGGATCCATAATTGCGTTGGTGCAAATAACCTGAGGCATTTCTTCCTGTACGTGATTTGCCTTGAGGTAGGAATCATATGCTTCGCAATTCTAGCAGTATACCGTAAGCCTCCGATTGCCTATGCCTAGAAAATACCAGCTGATTTCTCAAGATATATATGACCTCCCCAATCCTGCCGATTCACGTTGTAACATTTTATCGGAAGACATTTGTCAATACATCCTACGGGATACATTTACAGTCGTCATTTTAATCTGGAGCAGTCTCCAGATGATATGGGTCACCATGCTTATGACTGTTCAGTTTGTTCAGATAGCAAGGGCAACTACCACTTATGAAAGCATGCGAGGCCACATGCACGAAGGCTCTCAAGCGGCCACCGCTATCACTACAGCTCTTACCACAGGCTCTACGAGTATGGACGGCGCACAGCTAGGCAGCACTGGCATGGGACCTAACCCCAACCTTCCTACTGAACCCCGCTCGCATGCACACAAAGAGGGATGCTTTGGGCAGTGGAAAAAGCTTCTGGGTCTCGATACGTTCGTGGCGACGGCTACCGGTGCTGCACAGCCGCGAAGACGAGGGAATCCCTACTCAAGAGGGATCGTGACGAATTGTCAAGATTTTTGGTGTGATCCAGCACCGATCTTTAGACAGCGGGAAAATGGGACGGCCATGCTGGACGGGGATGTCATCAATTATACTCGTATGTATGAGACGCCTCCGAGGATGAAGCTGCGTAGACCGCGGCAGGATGCGGATGGTGGCATGTATCATAGTGTAGGTAGTGAAGATGCTGTATAGCTGTATTTTCGTTGTGGTAAGCCAAGATGAGATTGCATAACCGACCGATGCTGTCTTAAAATGTCCGAGATGTTTTAGGCCTGCTCTATGGCTCGAATAGATTCATTTTTGTGGAATCTGTGTTAAAAGGGTAACAAAATCTTAAGCATAACTGGTTTCAGCTCCAGGATTTTGGGGAGGGAGACCGGCCGCAGAAAGACGCTATATGGGGGCATGTTGGAAGACTGTGGAGTGACTTTAGTTGAGTCCTTGGAACGTTGTCATATTTGGTGTTCATATTCAACTCTGCGTTTTATGAAGGTGAATGTCATGTAGGAACAGCATCTTCACTTTTCCATGCGTAGCTTTCAAACCGTCCTCATCATGTTTGATCAGAAGCGCTAGGACGTGAGGGTCCTGTGTCACATCGATGTTCTACATGGCCTTGATTTGACACGCAAATTTCAACCGAACATTGTTGCCAGAAATCGGTCATCGTGAATCTTTATCCAGTCTTCTCTCGAGGCATTCTCTATCCTTTCCACTGCCAGCAGCACAATTGATTTCCTTATGTCTGGATCATCAGTCCACTTTGCATAGCTTAAGAAACATCCGACGTGACCGGCAATGTAGTAGATGATAGGCTGCAGCTCGACAGAACCCCCAGCTGCTCGGTATGACTGGAATAGAGCCGGAATTAATTGTTGAGAAAAAGTAACACCACCTTCAACAGCAGGGTAGAAACGATTATAGAGCCAGGCTTCAGTCGCGAAATGACCCAGATCCACGAATCTCGCACCGAGTGTAAAGAACTCCCAATCGAGGATGTGCAGAGATAGCAGCGAGCCATTTGCGTCAGACCCATTTTGCAATAGAGTTGCAATGATGTTGCCAACCCTAAAATGACGGAACAGTGGATGGTGTGATAGCCATACATATGCACAAGGGAGAAGACTTACCAAAAGTCGCCCATTATGAGGCTTTCTTTACCGTGAAGAACGCGCTCTGTCATGTCAAGCATGATGTCCTCGATTCGGCCTCTCTTCTCAGGTGACAGCTCTATACCAAAGCTTTCTATACTCTGCATGAATTCGCCAAATGCCGGCTGTGCACATACGACGCGAGAACCCATGTTCTCAAGGGGAAGTTCTTCTGATGTCACTCCATACAAAGGTGGTCTCAACGCGTGTAGCTGGGCCATGAAAAAGCCCAATTCCCCGCCGACCCTTTCAGCAAGTAGTACATTATGGTGACATAGATTTCCTGGTCTGCAAGCTTCCCTGAGCATTAACGAGTGCAGGTGCTCCCCCTCACCCATCACTTCATCTGATGGCGGCGAAACATCCTCCATTATCAATACGTTATTGTCAAGGTTTTGGTAGAGACTACGCGGAAGCTTCACAGTCTAGGGCGCGTTTTCTAGATCTATCAGCCTTGGCAACTCGATTAAGGCCTGCAATTCACTGATCTGTCTATCCAAACCAAAGAGAACGTGCGGCATTGATGCCACGTTTTCTTCCGTATGCTTAAGTATGGCCGTTCGCATTGTAGGCTGGCTAGCGCGAATGTTATTCTGAATTGTAAGTGAGTCCTCGAAAAAGAGCCTGAACGTGTAATTGACATCTCCCTGCAAAGGCAAAACATCCTTGACAGCAAGATGTGGGAATGAAGGGAGACATGATCCCTGTTTCAGATACTCTTTCACGGCAATGACGGTACTTAGTCGGCTTTTCGCGATCAGGTCATTCGAATCGTCTTCCATCATATGAAAGAAATTCAGTTTTGTTAATTGATAGTTACGATGGACGAGGAAACATGGTGTCTGATTCTTTGCTCCTCTAAAATCTCGCAACCCTGACACATCGATTAGATGTAGCGATCAAGGATCATTCATTTGGCACCCGAGAGTACCGAAGACTGTAAGGCAACGGAATCAACAGGGTCTGTAAATCAAAGGTCAGAACAGGGAGAATGTTGTATGCTTCACGAATTGAAGATGAGTGGCAGGCGTGTCCGATATGTTAATCGACTCCCGAAGCCCAATCCAATTCATTACCGTCATGCTTCTATGCTTCTCTCCTCTTCTGATATCTGGCCACAGCAATGTTGTCCCAAAGCCATTCAATCCCCAGGGTCCTATTTGCGACTCTAACAGCACTAGGATACCTACAAATTCCTGCATTGGCGCCAATTGCCTTGTGTTCCTTATTGCAACTGCTTTCTTCTCCAAACTACGAAAGAGGACTTGGGATCGAATCGATCGCGAAAAGTCCGGCCTCCATGAATTCACTGAAAATGCTCCTCTCAGCATCCCAACTCCGATCACAGCTATTGTCGGCGCTGGCGTTATCGGACCAGTGACTGCATATCACCTGGCCAAAGCAAATCATCGACGCGACGCCGCGCAGTCACACAAGGTAATCGTTGTGGAGGCAGCAGGAAGAGAGTTTGCGGCTACCTTTGGTTCAAATACTGGTAATCCTACGGACACCTCCAACGAAGACCACTTTCCCTGACGCGATACTCGTTTAAACAGTGGGAAGATCTTGAAAATGATACGAACTTTAGCAAGGAATGTGGCAACAAAGAGGGCGTCAAGTGTAGCCTCAAGCGAGGTTCTGGCATTGGACAAAGACTGATTCCTGATTGGGTGTGCGCCGAAGCAGAGAGGGACGCGATGAAGGACCCAGATCACGGGCGAATGGCGAAAATGTGAGGCACGCAATGATGATGTGAATGACGCGGGGCTGATATCACTGTTTTGTAGCAATCCAATTGCCCTTGGCCACTGGCTGTATGAATTTTTGCGCTATGAGGTCGAGTTTCGGATGGGTACACAAGCAGCTGTACGTGGTAGATTATCCAGCTCCAATCAGCTAGTATCCCTAGACCTTGCAAGCGATAGTGAAAAGCGAACAACGGTACGGCTAGACAACTTTGTCCTAGCGGCAGGCCCATGGACGCCGATCCTATTCAAGATGCTCTTCCCCAGTTTTTCAGTCACCATGGAGCCAGTCATAGATGGAGGCGACTGGAGTATCTTCGAGAACGCAGAGCCAACTTCCGCCAAGTCGATAGCCGCTGTCTACCTAGACGATATTGTAGGGGACAGACTGAACTTTGCTGGCCGCAATGATCACACGATATGGGCGACAGGTGAGAGGAGTCGCATCAGTTCAGTCCCAAAAGTGGGACAGACCCCCAAGCCCGAACAAACCAGACTTGATAAATTGCACGCTAATGCAGAAGTCTTTTTGAAAGCATGGCCAAGGTGACGACTGCGAATTGCACGTCTTGAGCTAAGGGCGCTCTTACTGGCCGACAACTCAGACTGGATTGCCCATCATCGCTGGTGTGCCAGCTGAGAGACTACCCGCTGCTGATATTGTTCTGCCTCTGCGCTCAACTAGAAAAAACGTACACGTCGACTGTGGACACGTATATGCTTGAATACGTAGCCAGGAAGCCGGTCATAGATGGCTTAGCCCAAAGTAATATATAAAATGATGAGATTCGAAGCTCACTGTCTGCAACAACGAACGCTAGCTTGGGTCAATTGACACCTATTTTGCTCTCTTTGATCTGTCGCGAAGTCCGAAACCTCAGAAAGATCAAACATGCTCGCTCGGGGTCCTCAATTCTTATTGTACCGTAGGATGGTCGTGGTGCTGGAGCTGTGAAGGATCAGAACGGTGAGTTAGGTTGTCTCGCGCATACTATTTTATCTGATTCAAACGTGGCCGTCATAACTGCATGGACGCAGAGCGTTCTCATCCAGGATTTCCACATAAAGAAGGCTGGTGGCTGGTGCAGGCGAAAGGATGGATGGATGATTTATACTGGAAGCGGCCCCTATTCTAGCAGGCTACTCCTCGCGGTTTGCAAAATGATTCGTACACTAGCCAAGACCCTTTGCTGCCCACCTCCACATCAGCAGGAAGTGGATTTCACGAAAAGCTGTATATGACGTGAAGAGTATTTGGATCGAGTTCTATAACTTTGTAGTTTAAATCTATCTGATCAGAGTGATAATCGTAGAGGTATAGGAATTGCAAGTTTTGGTAGGGCTGAGAGTGTCCCCATTGTTTTGCAAACCGCGAGCTAATCTATATACGCAAGGCATATAAAATTCTCTACCCAGGTCCTGCAGAGTCTACCCGAATTCTCATTGCCAAAATTCTTTCAGAGATGGCTGATTCTCATCCAGAGAGTGGTCCCGATCAACCACTCACGCAACCACTCACGCCATCGATGACTGAAGAATTTACCCACGAGCGTAGAAGACTGCTTCCACAAGACGCCGAGAACCACCCTCGTGACAATCTCACCATTCCCAGCAGGCATTATTGCGGCCTTCCCTACATGGCGGTCTATTGCTTATTCCTATACTTCTTTGTTGAGATGTATGACATGATCACTATTGCTCCACTTACTGCTCTCTTTGAACAGTCTTTGTGTCGAACATGGTATGAGAATCATAATCCATCTCTTATCAGCCCCGGAGGTTCTGTCAAGGAACAATTCTGCAAGCTCGAAATAATACAGACGGAAGTTGCTGTTTTACGAGGTTGGAAGTTAGCTTTCGACACACTTCCGGGTATTGGATCCATGAAATTCGATCTTTCACGTCGTGCGGCCTGTTCCAAAGCTTTACTGACGTGGTTCAGTGTTCATTGTCGCTATCCCATTTGGCAAGATTGCAGACAAGATTGGTCGTAGAACGGTGTTCGTTCTCAGCATTGCTGGCCTCATCGCAGGCACAGCCTGGATCCTTGTCGTCTGTATGCATGTCGAGCACAACCTGTGCATACATGGTCTCGCTATGAGTTCCATTGCTGACTGTCTTCGCACCCAGTCAGGTTCCACGCCTTCTTCAATATCCGTATGGTCTGGCTGTCTTCGATCTTTTACCTTTGTGGGGGCGGGCTCTTCGGCGCGAATTCTATGATATTCACTATGACGGCCGACTCATGTCCTGAAACCGAGAGGTAGAGTGCTAAATGGAGTGGCATGCTCTAGCTTTGCTTGAAAAACGCTGACTGGCCATAGGAGTCGCACGTTTTATTATGTATATTCAGCGTACCTCGTCACAGAACTCGTGGCACCATGGGTCTCCTCCGCTACAATGGACATTTCTCTATATGTACCGTTTCTCCTCAGCATCTCTTTCCTTTTGCTTTGCTTGCCGATCATTGCTCTACTCCCAGATACTCGTACCGCCGACCTTGACGATGATCAGCAATACGCCCAAATAATAATCGATGAAAACGGTGAACACGCATCGAGCGTATCTGGCGTTGCTCATGTACCCCAGAAGCTACGGGACTCGTCGAGAGGCTTGCTAGACAAGCTCAGAACCAGGAACATGATGTTAGCAGTACCAGTATTCCTGGTGGGCCTCCTACGGCCAAGCACGCTAAATGTCTTGATTCAATATACCTCCAACAAATTCAAGTGGAAGCTCTCCGCAGCGGTAATACTTGTCTCAGAAGTTGCTGCGGTCAATTTGGTATTGTTTTTGTTGGTATTGCCTCAACTCATAAGGTTGTTGCAAAGAATCTATCATCTGCATCCCCAAGTAGTCGACTTAGCTGTTGTTCGTGTAAGCATGTTGCTTTTGTCTCTTGGGGCGCTATTGCTGGGTCTTGCTCCGAGTGTTCCCACTTTGATAGTCGGTGAGAACGTCAAGGATCTTTAACGTGGATCCTTACTAACCTTTTATAGCTGTGGTTATCTTCGCGGCCGGCTTTGGATGTCGCATCTCGATTCTAGCCTTGGTCACATCCTGGGTCGATGAATCCAGCCGAGCTCAACTTTATGGAGTCATTCAAATCGTTGAGAATATCGGTATGCTTGTTTCGGAACCACTTCTTCAAAATATATTCGCGGCTTCCCTAAGATTGCCCAAAGCATGGAGTTCCCTGGTGTTTTATGTGGCCGCCGTGAGTCATATGCCAGTTGTATGAGTGTCCAGTATTGACTATCATCAGGCTTTCTACACTGCAGTGGGAATGTGTACTCTTTTCATACATTTGGAGTTAAAGGATGGTCACGTAAACCTAGAGTGAATAATGGGAGTTAATCAAAATTGCGTGACAGATGTGTCACGCACTTGCAAGAAATTTGCCCGAGAAGAGACGGGAATGAGCTGACATGATCTCCATAAGATAGCAACCATTCCGTGTCACGAAATGGATAGAGACCCAATATCGTGGGCCAATTTGGCCCAGGGAGTCAGCAGCATCTTCTCGATCGTGCAAATTGACGGCCGGCCATTTGGCAAGGCATATACCGGGGATCTCGGAGACCTCGCTTGCTTGAAAAGGCCATGGCAGCGAGGATCCAAGTCTTTTTACCAAAGTCCGTTTCCCATCGATATGTAAGGGGCTTAGCTTCTCGAGCAAATGTTCGAGCGCCGCCTTGTATACTTTGAGTGGTCCGCCTGGCTTCGTGAAACCTTGCACTGCACGCATCCAAGGCTCGTTTGGATCTGGAGTCTCCACATGATTCTGCAGCGAGTGCAACGACGCCTTGATATTGATGACGTCTTTCAAAAGTCTACTACGCTCAGCCGATGCATCCTTAGCCTCCTTTGCATATTTCATCACTTCAGCAGTCAGGTCAAGAACAGCCATAATGCTGGCGGCTACTGAAAGACCGTCCATGGTGGGATTGACGCCAGGCACAAGCAAAAAACCTTAGTCATACAAGAACAGCCTTCAAGTGCACGTTCAGCAATGACATCTGTAATATTAATTCAGAAACTGTTTTCAATAGGATTCTCCATGTGGGCGCTGGATGCGATAACGCTGCTAGACCGATCATGCCCTACATGATAGCGGAAACAGCATCAGCCCATCGTTCAACATGCTCCATGTTCAATGCTTCTCCAAGATAGATTCTAAGTCTTCTCCCATGCCGGGTTGGGCAACTTCAAGGAAGCATTGTAACAAAATGATCTATTGGCAGATTCCTAGAGCCTCCTGGCGAACAATAATACAGCAGAGAGACGTGTCAGAAGCAGATCGTAATCTGTCTTTCCGAGAACATACGAGGACGTGGTGGGATATGGTAAGAAGACATGAGATCTCAGACTGTGGACCAGGGAGTCGAGGAGGCAGCCAAGTAGTCCCTTCTGGTGCTGAGGCCCCCAACCACGCAATTACCGAGGTGATTGGCCCATGTCGAATATAATCGAAAAGTCGACTAAATTCCTGTAAGCTAGAAGAAATTTCTTCATCCCATGATAACAGTAAACGGTGCTTGAAGTACCAATTGTCTCTCCCATCTTGGCCATTAGTTCAGGCTCATTGATCAGACGATCTGATTCACCACTGAGAATTGGGGAAAAGAAAGTACGGAGGTCGGTACCAGAACCTCCAGAAGTCCTGTCAGACGCTAAAAGGCGCGCTAGTAATTCGTACCCAAAAGGCTACTGGCTACCGAGACAATAGTGATGTAGGGTGGCTTTTGGGGCATGGACCGCCTAGACGGACCACCAGAAGTAGTCTACTCTAGGGTGCAATCTCATAGTTCTAGGGACGAACCTTAGCGTAGGGTTTAGCGCCTGACAGAACTTCTGGTGCCGACTCTCCAGCCTTGAAGCCAAACAGTTCGTCAGCGTCATTCGTCTTTGTGCAGTAGAAATCGCCTCAATCACACAATTTCCTCCCTCTGTAATCAAATTATTGAGATTGTGTTATTCTGCATTAAATGATTCCACTTGTCAGCCATCAATCATCGAAAGTGCTGTGGAAAAGTTTCCTCATTCGTGCTGAAGTTTGATCGCAGGATTGTGTAGTATCAGTTTTTCTATGACTTTTCCTAAATGGTTCTTTTAGTTTTGTAATAGAAAAGGAATGGAAATGGAGAACCCTCGTGTCATGATCTTCCGTACACTGAAACCGCAATGCGTGGAGCTTAGTCAAGTGGCTACACAATACAAAAGCAACAAAGCGACTGGAAAGGATCTCGTCAGGTCATCAGAGAAGTTGCTCGAAGCCTTGAGATCTGTCAGTGAACCTACAAATTCCCTGGATCCGAAGCTGGCAGACTATGCCTTCTTTCCCTTGATCCCTATATTCAGAGGTCCAAAGGAGCTGCCTCTGCGGGCCATTGAGACTGCTGTTCAGAGCCTACAGATACTGATCGCCTACGGCTGGCGAACCGAGCTACCCGATGATGTAGGAAAACAGCTACTAATTCTGCTGTGTTTCATAGCTGGAGGTAGCGCAAAAGAAGCAAAGGTCAAAGATGTTAATGAAGAAGTCGGCGGTGCTGCTTTCGACTGCCTGGCTAGCCTCTTCAAAACTTCGAAAGGCTCATTCCTGGGAGCTTCAGCTATAGTCTCAGAGAATATACCCGTTTTTGGCCACAGTGTGACTGTTATTCTGGATGGCATTACCGATGGTCCCTCTGTTAGGGTGCGATTGGCCGCTTTGGCTGCACTAGACAGCATGATGGATGGTATCTCTGACGACGAGGGTCTGAAAAACGTGTTTCCTGGAATTGTCTCGGCCCTAACAAAAGTTCTCTCGTCCAAAAGTAGCTCAAAGCGATCTGTCAAAGTCCTTGCTGCAAGTCTGGTTGCACTGACTAAAACGCTTTGTAATGTCATTGGCGATGACAAAGTTCCCAAGACAAAAGATGTGTCAGAGAAGGCCACTGCAGTCGTGCAGAAAGAAGACGACAAGACCCGATCGTGGGCTACAGCTACAGCAGCGCAGGTCAAAATGGCTTTGGCCAACATCCTTCCTCTGAGGTATCATGACAGATCAGAAGTGAGAGGTGCTTTATCTGAGTTCTGTATATCTGTAATAGAAAATTGCCGATCGTCGTTATCCCAATCCATACCAATGCTGACCGAGACGCTCATTGTACTTTGCAGCCAATCTTCCAATAAGGATGATAGCAGTTTCGTCAGTGCCGCCAGCATATTTGCCACTGACATCGAGCTCCTCGAGACCGTCAAAAGCTCCTTGCATGACTGGATCATAGCTTTACCGAGAGTCATGCAATCGAACGACGATATTCGGAAAAGCAGGACTATCGAGCAGGTCTCAATGGCATTCAAAATATTGCGGAATCAAGACGTCAGCCTTGATGTAATCAACGATTCAATGGCATTTAATCTACGAGCAAGTGTCTCTGCAGCTATACAAATCTCTTCAAAAGCAATACGTCCTGTTTCAGATACTAGTCTGGAAGTCACACAAATACTACAGTCCACCAACGCTGCGTCAAAATCAATGGACTTCAGCCCCGTGCTTTTCGGCGAAAGCAGCAACCGGACCACCATGAGTGGGCTTCAAAATTTGTCTGCGCAACTCAAGACTTTGCCAATGTCGACAAGCTTGCAGCAGACTATAATAAATACTCTGCGGACTACAAGTGGGGACGAACAGCTGGCTAGTCTATGGCTTTCGCTACAGCTATTGAACGACACATCCTCTGAATCCTTTGACGTGGATCAATACTTGAACCTACCACCCGACCAAGACGCAGAACAACCCATGCTGGACGATATTCACTCGTTCTCAGTGGACATTCTCTCCAAGTCAACCTTCGAAGACGAAGATCGCTGGAAACTCCAAGCTTTGTCACTGGAGGCCGTAGCCTTGCAAGCCCGAGCCCAAAAATCTGATTTCCGGCCAGAGCTGGTCGATGCTCTCTACCCCATCCTCGAACGTTTAGGCTCAAGCAACGCAGCACTGCAGCAGCACGCAATGACATGTCTCAACATCGTCTCCAATGCGTGCGAATACCCAAACTCTGCAGCCCTCGTCGTCGACAATGCAGACTACCTAGTCAACGCCGTCGCACTTAAGCTCAATACCTTCGACATTAGCCCCCAAGCGCCTCAAGTCCTGGTCATGATGGTCAGACTATGTGGCTCAGCTCTGATACCTTACCTCGACGATCTCGTCGAGTCCGTCTTCTCCGTCCTAGCCTGTTACCATGGCTATCCCAAACTGGTCGAATCCCTCTTCTCAGTCCTCAACGCAATAGTCGAAGAAGCCGCCAAAACATCTACACCTGCCATTAAGCCCACCACAGACACCACCACCCGCCCGCAGCCATACAAACCACCTAGCATAAGCGACCTCGCCACCATTCTCCGCTCAAACCTCAAAGCCTCCATTCGACCCCTCTCACTACCTCCATCACCACCGCTCAAACCCACCACAAGACCCTCCAAACCATTCTCAGAAGAATACAACAAGAACGAAGATGACGAAGAAGAAGAAAACAAAGACGAACCACCTTCAAGACCCACCACCCCACCACCCCTCCCCC